>JAECUM010031326.1:0-57411 GCA_016617855.1 Megalonaias nervosa | reverse complement strand
CTCTCCAAATTCTTTGTCTTCCAGAAGCTTATTATTTATTTTCCAATTTCCTCTTCCCCATTTGTTTCTCGGAAATATTTTTACCTCTAGTTCTATTAACCTCTGATCAGAAATTTTCACCTTTGTGATGTTAGATCCCTTGTAGCGTTTTTCACTGAAGTTTGTTCCATAGAATCTATCAAGTCTACTGGCCTGCCATTTTTATACTCATATGTATATTCCATTCGGAGTATGTTTAAATTCCTGTAAATATCATATAATTTATGCTTATTCAATAATTTAAACATTTCCTTAAAAATTATGTCATTGGATGTTAAATCCCCTATCCTATCTATTGGGTCCTATCCAGTTAAAATCCCCCCCTATTATCAGATCTTCCATTGAAAAGTCCCTTAGGTATTTATCTATTTGTTCAATAAATTCTTGTTTCCTATATTTATTTGCTGGAAAGTATGTATTTATTATATGTAGATTATCCACTATTATGTGTAGTAGCCTCCCAGCCAAAAAATCCCCTTCTCCCTTTCTTTCCCAACTTATGCCTCTATCACTTTTTATTATTATTGCTACCCCACCCTTAATGTCATCTTGTTTATAGTTGCTTAAAATAACTATTGCATTCATATTTTCCTCTATCATTGCAATTAGTTCTTTTGAGAAGCCATTATGTGTCTCTTGTAGCAATATAATGTCATATTTAGTTTCTTCATCTTTAAAATCTTTTCCTCATTTATTCCATTTACATTTATTGAAGCTATATGGAAGTTTTTTCCCTCCATTTTTTGCCTACTCCAGGTTGCCGTCCATACTATTTCAGATTTTAATTTAATTTAAATAAATAGTTAATTTTAGATATTTTTAAATTTAGAAAAGGTAATTGAATTAGATTAAGTTTTAATCTTGTGGGGGAGAGAGCTGGGCCCTCCCTTCATTTTGTGTTTTGTTGCCAGTGCTTTCGGTACTCGTTGTTTTTGTCTCTACATCATTCATTTTGTCTATTTCATTTCCACCGTTTTGATCCATATCTGTGTCCATGTCCGTTTCAGTATTTCTCTTCCCATTTCCCTCCAAATCATCCAGTTCATCATCATCCGTTCCAGTTTCTTCCCCATTTCCACTTTCACTCATTGTAGTTCCTTCTTTTTTCTTTTTCCCTTTCTTGTTTTCTTTCTTTTCTCTCTACTGGTATTATTTCTCCTGGTAGTGTCTCACTGCTGTTTGATGATACTGATAATGATTGGGCTATTTTCCTTTTCTTTGTTCTAGCTTTTGCCACTGGTGTGGAAGTTAACGGTTGGATTCCTATTAGGTCTTTTATTCTTCCAGTTTCTGAGGTATCCGCTTGGGGGGATTCGTTTTCATCCTCATCCTCCTCAGAGAGTATGAAAAACTTGTTCTTTTTCAGTAGATCTATTGTTTGCATGTTGGGTATTCCAGTACTGTTTGGGCTCAAATAATTCTCCCATTCTTTTGCCACCACTTCACTCGGGATTCCCGTCTCATCCATTGTGTTTGGCTCTGGTGTTGGGATTTCTGGTGCCACATTTGCTGGGTCATTTGTCTCGTTTGTCTTTTCGACTGTTTCAACTGTTTCGACTGTTTCTGTTCTGTTCTCTGTCTCAGTCTGATGTTTTGTGTTATTTGCTTCCTGTTCATTCCTTATTTGGTTTAGGAGTTTAGTGATATTCCCCTGAAATTCATTTTGTTCTCCTTCATTTAAGTTAACATTTTGATTGTTAACCATGTTTGCATATGATTGAGGGGCAGGCTGGTTTTTACGGTCTTTTGGGCTGTGTCCTGCTTGTTTGCATCTTGGGCATATTCGATCATTCTCACATCCCCTGTACCAAGTTTTTACGAGAAAACCCATTACATAGAAGTATGTTGGGATTTTCTTCGCATCTTCTTTATGTACTGTAAGTATTCTTACTCCAGATTTAACATCGTTAAACCCCCATATGGTTGCCATTTTTTGTCCTACTACTTGGGTTTTGAGTTTGTTTTCAATTTTGTCAATAACTTCTCGCACTGATTTTAAGGTGTTGACACAAGTTTTTAACTGTACTAGCTTGTGAGCATGATAACACAAAGAGTGTTGACACAAGTTTTTAGCTGTACTGGCTTGTGAGCATGATAACACAAAGAGGTAAGAGTGGATTTCTTTTCTCAAATCCAGTTTTTGGATATATCTTAAGAATACATTGAATCATGCCATTTTATTTTCACAACAGTATTAATTATAGGTTTAATCAAACTTAACACATGGATATATTTTGTTGTTGTTTGAGACAAATTGAATGCAGGGCTTAGGAAAAAAACTTGTCCTGACCAGGTAAAAATTGGCTGTGATGAGGGAAACTTTGGTCCTTACATGTCCCTGGTCTTAGTAAGTGCAGATTCACAATTTGAAAATAAATCTGTGTGCATCTTTTACCTATGACAAGTGGCCAAGTTCAGCATTGCTTCACGTCTAGTATGCATCCATAATTGATTATTCTTTTGCATATATTGCTACTTAAGTCCAGATCATGTCACAAAGGAAGCTGACTTTGGTTTGTACACAGGTACTAAGTGCAAAGTTGATACTAAAATGGGTCTATATAATGAAGACATGTTCAGCTTCACGACAATGGTTTAAAACCCTTCAAGTATATGGTCCTATATAGATAGATAATAAGAGAAGAAGTTTGTATACTAAATTGAGAAGTTGCAGTTTCACACATAGCCCCCATTTTCTTAATGATACAGTGTAACCCCGCTATAACACGGTAGTTGGGAGCCATAGAACCCGACCGTGTTATAGACCGAACCGTGTTATAAGCAACCAGGTCAGTTAGCAGAAGAAAATGATGCATGTACCCGAAAAAATGTGCGGGGTGGGTGGGGGGTAGGGGTAGGTAATAAATGCGGGCACAAAAATATGTGCTTCATTGGCACAGTTATCAGCTTAAATCGATGCACATTAAATGAGAAATACAACTGTAGTGAAAACAGAGAAGGCATATATAATATTTTACTTTATTCAGAGAACCACGCATTGGTACATATACGTGTATACTGTTTATATATACATGTCTAATGCATAGCAATAAATAAAGAATCAACACTGTGTACTCACCCACGAATCACGTCACATACGTTGAATCCACAATACAAGTAATTCCATCGAAAATATGCACACACACACACACACACACACACACACACACACACACACACACACACACACACACACACACACACACACACACACACACACACACACACACACACACACACACACACACACACACACACACACACACACACACACACACACACATTTAAAATGTTCAATAATTTGGACAGAGGTCATATAGGGCCGAATTCAGTGGAAAAAATAGCTGTCATGTAACGAATGATGAAGCACATTTACTTTTCAGTATGTCCGAAGTCGGTAAAAGTTTCCGTTTTAAGCGCCGTCAGTAGAGTTCGTAAGCATAAACTTTTATCCTGTAAAAAGGAAACTTTCATGGCACAGTAAAAATGTTCCAGTCAAGTTGGAAAATGAAACAATCCACCAGATTCCATTGCTTTTATTTAAGTTCGGTAATGACTTCCTTTGAGGAAAGCTTCTTTGTTTTTATTGAAGATTGTAGTTGGCTTTCTTTGATGAAGGGTGAATACTTTATTGAAGTCACCGCTAAAGGACAGCTTTGGAGAACCAAACAAATGCCCGTTTCTTATTGTGGCAACAACATCAAAAAATTGTATTGCATGATTGAAACTGATTTTTTTTCCATTTGCTTAGTTCGTTTTCATAACAATCGGTGCTTCGAAGGTAATGTTTTCTTTGAAATTTCAGGTACTATTTTATCTGGGTACATTTTTTTTAAAAAAAATTGGCTGTCGTATGGTCAATTGTAGTTACTGTTCCTCCCTGCCTATTGAATAGACAAGTGAGAGTTTTTTTTTTTTTTACATTTATGGTAGTGGAGAGATGCTGCCTTCCACGCATGCATCAGAAATTTAAAGAAAGGGTCAATCGACGATAGAGACACATGTGTTCTGGACTGATGACAGGGATTACTACAGAAAATGTGAATGTTCTGAAGGATTTAATTCTGAGTGAAAAGAAGAGGAATTTTACTTACCATCCACATACAAATGTCAGTCAGTGTAAATATATTAATTACTAGTGAGCAGCCAAAAATCCAACGAAAGATAGATTATGAGATAATGCCTCATCTCGTTGATCTCCGCTACCAGAAATGTAAATTTGAAAACAAAACAAACGGATATCTCAAAACATACAGTACTCATGCTAGATGTCAACATAAGCGGATTATGATATAACAATGTACTGTTAAATGGTTATTCAGTATGGACAAAGAATTTGTTTATGTAACAGTAGATAAATTTCAATGCATTTTACATCAACTTTACGGCTTCATTTCATGGGGCCTCTGAATTTCTCCACTCCAAACCAATGGTTGTATATACAAGTTTAAACAGCCAACAATGTCGCCAATTAAAAAAAATCGCCAGAGGGTATATTTTGCCACCAATAAGGGAAAAAAATTGCAATTTGCAACATTAGCAAAACACTGCACGATTCCTGAATACATTTTTACACGTTATTTTTCGTACTTTTAAGAAGAAAACACTATTGTTTTGTGTATGAGAAAAATGCATATAAAATTTCAGTCGCCGCGCCACGATCGTCTTGTAATATTCATACGCGATCTCTTCCCTAAAATGATAATAAACTTTTTTTTGTTGTTTTGTTTTTTCGTACTTTTAAGAACGAACTTTTATTTTCATGTACGAGAAAAATACGTGTATATGAAATTTCGGGGGCCATACCACGACAGTGTTATATCCGAATTCATGTTATAACAGAGCGTGCTATAGCGGGGTCACACTGTAAATGTATTCCTATTTACAGTAACACTTTCAGTAATCTAGGCATCATTCCAGTGTGGAGAAATTTTCCTTTTCAAGGAGCTTATCACACATGTTTATGAGTTAGACCTGTGATAGGTTAAGAGCCAGAGAATGTCAGAATCTTGTGATTTTTGTGTGTCTGGTTAGACAGTGCTACATTAACTGCAGGTTGCTTGTATTTTCAATATTGTAGCTTCATTGATGCTTTGTCATGCTAAATCAAAGATGCTAGCAGATATTTCTCTAAGGATGTACTGGTAATTATTTTTCACAAGAAAACTGTTGCAGACCTAAAAATTGGAATAGCACTTTAAGTGTCTCCACCAATTCCCACAGACTTTCACTCAGTGCATGCCATTGTGTTCAATTTATAAAGCACATATTGTCAAGACACATGATTGGTTGCAATTTAATTGAGGTCGTGATATTATAAACTTCCAAGTCTTTGTGGTAAATTAGCAATCATCCCTTTTTATAGGCACCATTGATTGGTGCTCTATAAATGTAGGTTAGACTGGAATGAATTGTCTCACAGTACAGATGATGTTTCATTTGAGGAGAGGCATGAACTTTTTCAGATTAAGTTAGCGACATTTTAAGTTTGAAAAGTAATTACATACTTATTGAAATATTTTTCATGGCTAAGTATGAATAAAGCAGAACAGTTTTCAAAATACCGGTGACCTGGGGTGAGCATAACACTGTTTGTCCTGACAAAAAATAAAAAAATTTGGACATTTTCTGACATTCGCTATCCATGTCTAACTCATAAAGATGTGTCTTAGCATGTTGAAAAGCGAACTTTCTTCACAGTAAAATTGTACCTAGACTACTGTAAATGCAAAAGTCTTTAAGAAATCAAGGGCTAGATGTGACTGCAGACATTGTCTCTTATTATAGATGTATCTAAGGGGCTGCATATTAGATTAGATTAGTTATAAACCTGCTGTCTTCACTTAGAATATATTTTCATGGTTTGGACCTTTTGCAGTAACAAGCATGCATCAGGTACCAGTGGATTTATTTTGTAAGAGCACAAGTTTTGTGGTTGGCATGTGTATTATGTTGAATGTAAAGTGATGGCAGGGATGAGTATCTATTCCAACTCACTCATCCTTGGGATGTGTGCTTGGAAAAAAAAATTTTCCTGAGCTCTGGGAATTATTTTCTAATGATGATATCAGTTTCAAGGTCTGTGACTATGACAAAGAATTTTGTCTTGCACTGTTTGGTATCTGACGAACATGTTAACTCAGTTACATAAGAAAATATTTTTATAACCTCCTTTTATATGATGGAGTTTATTTGAAATATATCAGAGATGGTTTCAGTACTCAGCAGTTTAAAAGTAACAAATGGTCTTATCTCGGAAATTGTTTTCAGCCAGTAGAGCATCAGTCCCTTTGAGAGGCTCTGGTCTTCACTTGAATTCTTTTGGCAATAACATAATAGTTATAGGCAGATCTAGAAAGTGACAAGAATTTGTTCTTATTTTATTCTGAAATCTGATGGTAAATAGGATTGCTAATAAATTACTGTATTTACTTATTTCACTTATTTCTATGTGAAATAGTCTGGAGTCTTGATGGTATGGAAGGCAGATAGTAAAGGACGTCTACAGCAGAATCCTATCCATCAGCATCACATCCAGGAGCCTCTGACTCAAGTCATTCTTCGGCCCATCCCACCACCTGACCCGAGCAAGTAAGTCCATCTCAGAGGGCAGAGATAACCAACCACGTTTTAGCTTACACTGGGGTGAAGCAAGACATAGCAGTCACATTTCTCGCTGTGGAGTCAACTTTGTCATCAATAATTTGTTTTAGTTTGGGTTAAACTTTTCCATTTGCATATATTTCCTAACCTCTTATAGTTTGTAATTGTACTTGACTGAAATCATTATGAAGCTAAGGCTATTCAGTTTTAGTTTGTTTGGTCATAGACCAGAAGAACTTAACCGTACTCGTCATAGAGCAGAAGAGCTTATGGGATAGTCTGGTGTCCATCCATCATCTGTCATCCGATGGCCATCCTTCCATTAGCACACATTTGTTATCGCTACTCATACTAAAACTACATTGAGGATTGCTATGAAACTTTATACATACATTCATCCCATGGACTAGTTGATCCTAAATGAAATTACTCATTGGTCATTCAGTATGGCCCAGTAAGCCACCTGCATGACAAAGCTGACATTATAGTGCAAATTGTGTCTTCATATGTCCTCTGCCCCAAGTCATATAGAAAATTAAAGAAAAAGGCAGAAAACAACTCACTGGGATACTAAACCCCATGATTTGTTCAATTTATACTTAGAATGAATTATGATGAAGTTGTGAAAATTCATTCTACAAATGCTTGCTTGCCCCTTTGACCTTTGAGTCAAGTTCAGTTATAGAAACCCCCTTGATAGATTTTCTTCATACTTGGAATGAATCCTTATAAAGCTAAAACAATTCATTCTGTGACATGCTTGCTTGCTTGCTCACCCGTTTGTCATGCCTTTGACAGTGGGGGCAAGGTGATAATCAATGAAAAATCGTGTTTAGGTTTGGTTAGGATTTTTAATTTGCTTATATTTCCTTGATGGATTTTTCGTTATGCTTTACTTGAATCATCATGAAGCTTAGTTGATTCATTCTGCGATGTGCTTGCCAAATCTTTGGACCTTATGGGTCAATGCCATACATTTTACAACAGTATGTTTGATCGTGGTCTCAACATGCAGACCCTGGCCTTGTGAGATTTTTGTCTCACTTGCTTAAGGTGGTGAGACATTGGTATCACTTTCTGGCGGCAACACACTGTTATCAACATACATATATTTTGTGCTCAAGTTTTGCAACTCAGAAAGCTTTGGGTTGGGTGCAGTGCCTGAAAATTATGGTAATCCAAGGTCCAGGACCATTCTTTTCTTGACCGTGACTTGTCATGTATAACCAGCACTTACCCATCAGACCTTTAAAGCTTCTTAATTATTCTTATAAATCTAATACTTTGTGCTGCTTAATCCCCAAAAACATATGAGAAGAGTCACACAAGTGTACTGATGTAAGCAGAAGTTGAATGTTTGATAGTGAGAGACTGGCATTGTAACAATAGAAAAATAGGCAAATTTAGCAACCAGTCTAAAGTCTAAGCTTGATCTTTAGCAAGCAAACATTTGTCTTTTCTCAGCCTTAGCTAAAACCAAGCATCTCTTCTAAAGTCTTACTGAATTTTCTAGATGAGTTTGTACAAGTGATGATTTATCAGCAGGTCAAACTCAAGCACAGGATATTCTGCAACAGATAGTGCAGCACTTGTTGCAGTGAAGGATGGCAGACATTCCATTTCGATAAAGGATGCTAGCTAAAGTAAAAATAATCAGTGGACAATATATCTGTTTATCTGTTGAATGCATTACCTGATCATATTAACAGTAGGAGAAAACTTGCCACATATGAATCCAGCACTCCCAGAAATAAAAAAATTAAAGAAAAAAAATGTCTTTTATATCTACGTTTGCAGACAAGGGGAAGTAGCTCTTTCAGCTTAACTCCCTTACCCCTGCAAAGTTGTTACTTGTGGAAGTTTTAAGCTTAAGGCTTCATTCAAAACTGTTTGTTAAGTTAGTGGAATTTTCATACTTTATAGGCTATCCAGTAAACATTTGCAGTGGTTTAGTAAGCCAGAAGGTTGAGATACCTGGTGTATACGACAGTTATGTTGTTTTCAGTGAATTTATTGATATTGATAAGTAAAACTAGTATGTCGATTTCACCATTGTAATTTGAATTTGTGCTGTTAAGTTTGGTCTTCTTTGCATTTCTTTTATAGGTTATCTTAGTAACATTAGTTCACCTAATTGAATATAATCTGTATATTTGTTGCATGCATTTTTTTCTTTGCTATCATTTACTAGATGTCTAGCAAGTGCAAGAAATACAAATGCTTCAAAATCAGTGATGATTATCATGAGAATGCCTTGTGTAGTATTGCCATTTGCATAAATTTATTAGTGAATCATGCGTAAATAACATCTTGTAAAATAATTAAATCAAATGCATATATTGCATGCACAAAAATTTCAGATGAGAGTTTTTAATTGTACCGAATTTGATGTAATTTTTTGTACATGAAAAAATATTTGTTAATTTCAGTGTACAAAAAATTATATGTAAAATAAATAATTATCATTTTGTGGTACTGACCGTGTACAAAAAATAAAGGGATCGTACCTGAACAAGTTCTACGGAACGCACACACTACTTGACAACTTAAAGGTACAAACGTACAAAGTAAACATATATTTTCTGTCTCATTCTGCTCTCAAGAATCCAATTACAATAAAAAATAAAGTACTCAGAAAGATTTTTGTTCGTAGTGAATGAGAGAGAGAGAGAGAGGATTATGTGTCAGTGTGCAAACTCGTCTGCATTTAGAGCATATGTAGCTGTTATGTTGTGTAATGTTGGCAGAATGATTAAGATGGTTTGAACATGTATTAGTTATGGGTATTATTTATTGGTAAATTGTACACAACAACATGAGTCCACATTGTCAAGAAATTAAGTGCAACTTGTATTTTTACAACAACAATAATCTCATTATCAAATTGCAATTAAAAAACATAAAGAACTTGAAATCACATTTTAGTTAATGTGCGCGAGCGTGTGTGTGCGAGAGACAGAGGTGAAACAAAATTTTGTCAGTGTACAAGGCCATATTTATTCAGAGCAGTTTTTATTTGTTACTTTTGCAAAGAGAAAAAAGACTATTTTCAGTTACCTGACGATTGTGATAATCCTCATGAATTACGACCCTACTATATTTCATTATCAATTAACGCTGCTAAATGAACAATTCATTCTTGTTTTAATTACGATATACATTGTCACAACAACTGCATGGGTATGCAGTGTTCTTTACACGGTAATTAAAAATGCTTAGCGCTTTGGCTATTCCAGTTGAAACCAGATTGAGAGCAAGAATTTACAGACGAGGTCAAATCAGCAAGGCTGCCAGTAGGGAAATAAGGCTCTCATTATGGAAATGAAAATTTGTCAATGTGCTATCGAAGCCATTGTCCATACAGCAGACATTGTAAGGACAAGCGATCATACGCATTACTTGTTATTCGAACTGGCCAATAAAGATAACAATAGAGGGGTATATTGTAGAATAGATTTGCAGTAAAATGTTAAGTACCGTATATCCAAGTCAAAACAGTACAAGCACTTAAAAGATAGTATATATATATACAAATCGATTTAACGGAGTCCGTGGCTTTCAAATTTACGATAGAAAATGACACGGTTTTTATATTTTATGTTTGTATTATTATAATGAAACAATAAGACTGGTTGACCAATGGTCTGTGGTCTTCACTTTAGCATGTACTGAGATATAATTTTTGTTGGATAAGAAAACATCCAAGGGCTTCCTGACTCATTTTAAAGTGCACATGGTGTTTTGTTATGGTGATGGACTTATAAGGAGACTAATTAACAATAATATTTAAAGGTATGTTCTGTGAAGGCCTTTGTCCATTTGTTAATAAACACGGGTAGATATTGTTATGACAGTAAGAGAGCTTATGCATCAATCATTGTATTTTCTCACCAACAGTTATTAATTATTGTAAAAACAAGATGGCAATACAGTATTTGCGATCTCTTTTGCAAACGTAAATCTTCTTAGTAGAAATTTTATGTCCAATAATTTAATGGATTTTTCAAAAAATACTAAGTGATATGTATGAAAAATTATGATACATTTAAATAATTATTATTTTGATACCTGAGTTGTGTATGAAAAATTAAAGTGTATGAAAAAAATACATGAAATACGGTAATTCTGTGAGTTTATGAATACAGTGTACTACTGGAAACTCCCATGTTGCATTTTCTTAATCTCTACCAGTCTTGCCCAGTCGCGCTTCACCTAGGATTGCACTTCTTGTACAATACAAAACAACATGAATATAACAGGGCACAGGTTACCTTGCATGAGTTCAGTTTTAAATGCAGGTCACATGCATGAGTTCAGCAAATGCAGAACAAAATGCAAATTACCAATCAAAAGCCATTATGTCAAGATTAAAACAATTTCAAGAAAGATGGTTAAAAGAATTCATTTGGTTGCATGCCAACGATGTAGGATTGCATTTAAAAATAAAAAACCAGTTTCCCAATCAGCTTTTATTCAGGGTACTACTGATTACCAGTGGTGTGCCCTGGTAAGACACCAAAATTCAGATGATCACCATGCGTAAGAAGTCAAAAAGCTAAATGCATAAATGTTGCTAAAAAGTGCATTGCAGAGAAAACTGTTATCTTTGAGGCCCAAACATTATAGATAACAGATTGTTTTGCAGGCATATAGATTTATATTTATTCAATATTTAAGTGGTTGTTTAATTAATCAGTGTTGAAAGTAATCACAAGCAGGTAATTTCAGAAAACAATGAACATGAATAATATTTATTATAACAACAAATCAGTGCTTTGAAATGATAATAATAATAATAATAACAATAATAATAATAATAAATTAAACGTATGTCAGAGAGAATGAGGTGGTTCAGAAAGCCTATCAGAAAATGTTTTAAAACTGTTACAGTAGCCTGTTTTGTCTCTGCTGAAACGCAGATCAGCCTTTTGTGCATAATTATATCTTCATCAGGTTGAACTAATACTACATTTTCTTTCTTTACAGATATTTATTAGTTTTAGACACTGTGTTAGCCTGTTTGATTTATTTTCTCAGCTGTATATTTGCACCCCAGTTTCTAGTGCTGCACCACCAATTTTGGGACCTTGGGCATAAAAATAAATGTTTTAGAATGGGTGGGAACACTGCTTACATGTACTACATGTTCATCATCACACCCTTGCAGTTTGGGTGTGCATCATGGGGCCCAAGACTTATGGTCCTACATCTTAGAAAGAGCTTAGAGAAGATGTCACATTCTAAATTGTCCGAGCAGGATATGTTGTGTATTCATCCCTGTAGAATATTCCTGGAACTGCACAGACAGCAGTGATCACTTCTGAACCAGTGGAAGCTGTGGCAAGTGATTATACACATGCCTTGTTGGAATTACAGATGCTACATCTCATACAGGAAGCTATGTTCTCAAGGCTGCCAGTAAGCAGTTTGGATGAAATGCTGTTAGAGCCCACATCACGCATGTTGACACCATAGCATCACTGCCATGAGACATGTTGCATTTTTAGATGCAGTCATGCAGAAGGAGGACAACATCCCAGTTGACTACAAAGATGACACAAACTAGCTTGAACATTCTGATCAAACTGTGGAATGAGTGGAATTCAGCTTTAAGGCATCAATTAAAGAAATATATAGAATTTTGCTGCCTTCCAGATGGACATCTACTCCAGCAGTTAATAACATCTGAAAAGTTAAGTCCTCAGTAAACATTGATGAAAAGGATGAACATCTGTCTTTATGAATTTTGCCACCGTTGGCAAAGAATGCTGAAATAACCAGGAAGCTCTTGGCTTAAACTTGTGACCCTAGTAATTATAGGGCCTTCTTTTTGGTGAGTCAGTTGCCTGCAGCTTTCTCACCCTGCTAGTATAAATCACATAATGATGATTACCACTCAGATGCATCTTATCTAAATAAAGATACAAAAGTGGTTAACTTGTCTGCCCCTTTCTGTTGTAAGGTGGACAGACAGGTGTTGGATGCCACATCAGAGTTGGTGAGTGCCATATTGCCAAGGTTATCAGCAGGGTGGCTCACCATATGATGGCAGATGTCCTAATGGCTTCTGTAACTTTGATAAGAAGAAATGTTCATTTGGTGGTGACCTCACTGGGGCTCTGTGTTATGCTATGAAAGTTCCTCTGCTGGTGTGCCCAATACCATATGCTTAACAAGTTCATCTGCTTCATATGGAGTGATCTCCATCCATCCATCTTTAATCAAGTTTGTGTTTTATGGTTCTGATCTCTGATAGACCTTTTTGCAACAAGTTGGATCAACAAACTGCTAATCTTCATCTCTTCATTTTCAGATCCAAAGGCATGGACTTTTAATGCACTGTCAAGCATCTGTGAGGGGATGTGGGCCTGTACCCTACCGTCAGCAGTTTTAATACCAGAACTAATCCAGAAGATGAGGGGCAAGGCTTGCAAAATAATTCTTTCAACAGATATACTCTAGAAAATCATAGTGGCCTCTGTGCTGCTCAAGCAGTCAAGGTTGTCGGTATTCCATTCATGTCTGGAGAAACACCTTCATGCCTGGATCTTGTCAGGGACACATGTGGAAAGGAGTTCTGCGCTTCATTTACAGAGAAGATCTTTGTAGATGTAATGCCTTCCACTCTGAAGGTGAAGAAGGGAAGTGGTGCATTTTCATGTTATTGACATCACACATCTCTTAGCCTTCAGCACCCAGTTGGATAACTTCTTTCTCTTCCTCTTTGAGGACAGAAAGTTAGCCCCTATAATGATCATTGGATAACATTCGATGATTTTAGATGTGTTCAGTTGTCATGGAAGGGATGATATTGACTTCATAAATGATCTTTCTTACTTGCTGTCTAATTTCAAAATATCCAGATCCCACATGTTCATCATGTTCACAAAATGGAACTTCATCATCTTGATTTTGCTAATTTCACCCATATTAGATGCCCTGTCTTTGATCTTGCTGAAGAAGTTATCATACAAGACTTGCTTCCTGATAGCACTAACTTCTGAGTGCAGGGTGAGTGAGCTACTTGCACTCTCCATGTATCTGAACTGTGTACAGTTTCATTCTGATATCTCAGTCATACTAATAATTCAGTTGAAAAATAACAGGTTACTATCTACAGGCGATATAAAAAAATATGTGATCATATACTCAATTGACCCATCAAAAGGAGCCATGCTGCAGGACCCAGTCCATGCTCTCTGATGATGAGGCACATCGAGAATAGACACAGTATCCATCAGAGGGTCTTACTACTGATTAAGAAGGGAAAGCAAAACATAACCCCAGAAGTGCTGACCTTTCTGGCCTACCCTAAACTTGCACAGGATCAGTTAGGATTGTAAAGATCTTGACTCTTGAAATAAGAGAGTAATTTCCACTAGCCTGGCCTTGCTACGTAATATCTTAATTTGAGACACAGTGGACTCATTTGGCTGGCATGCCCAATCTGCTTTCTCCAGCATCTATTTATAGGGCATGGGCACGCAAAGCAGAGAGCTGAATTTTGTATGGCCACTAGTAAATGTGAGGACAGCTTGCGATACCATGGTCATGACAGTACAACCTTAGTCCTAGTCATTACCTGGTGACTTTTGCTGGATTTGCCTGGGAAACTTCTGCAGGTAAAGCAATAGCCAGGCGTAGGACCCCACATGATTTAAATGCATAATCTTCACATTAGGAGAAGTTCTTCCACTCAGTAGTGCAGTCATTGTGCTCCTGCAAGGTGGTATAGTACATATTGGATGCTCATACATTTCCTCTTCCTTTTACCTATTCTCTTAACGTTAATGTGATCGGGTAATGCATTCGATGAACAAAGAATTGTTTTTAGAAAATTATGTTCTCCAAGAATACTTACATGATCACATTGCTTTCTATCAATCAAACCCTTACGCACAAATAAAATAAAATGACTGAATGGGATAAAATAATGGAAGCACTCTCACTAGATTCTTTCATACCATATGGAGAAAAACTAAAATTATTTTCACATGAAAGAACACAAAACAATCGTTCAAATATGATTTCTCCCAGATAGTGCAATAGGTTTCCAGTTCAGCAGTGAGAAACAGGTCTATCAAAACAAACTTATTCAGCCTTGGCAGCAGGAGAATTAAAGTCAGGAGCACAGAAAAGAGACTTTAGTATGAAAGTGTTGGTTTTAAGACTTCTCTTCTCCATATTATATTTTATCAATAAACTTTTCATAAGTATGTTTTCAGAAAAAATGAATAAGTATTGATATCATTTAAAAATGCAGTGGGTTACCTGAATTCAGCTTGTGCTAGCCCAGACCAAGCATTCAGCTAGTCACAGGGCTCTGGTTACAAAATTTTTCAGTCCCTAATATACAAAGAAACATTTATTCATATTCACAAGCAAATACTGATATAAATGTTTTACTCCTGCAAAACAAATTGAAATGGAATTGTCCTCATTAGTTAGGTTATTCTGCCCAGATTCCCCCACCCTGTACTTCATCACTAAACAAGAATAAAAATAAATACTTAAGGACTTACGGTACTAATTCAGTTTCCATAGTAAACCTATGGAAACACCATGATATTAAAAATTCAATAACTTTAAATTTCTGAGTGCTCATGATCAAACCAATATTTATCAGTGTAGATGAAACCTGGATGTCAGCTACTGTGTGGAGAAAAGGATATGAGCCATGTCATTTTTGGACCTACATGTGTTTGAAACATATGCTTTCAATTCTTCACCAAAGTGTAAGGTGCTAATTTCAGTAATGAGTGTTCCAAACTCAAGACTGTTAAAGGACTGAAATTCCATCAAGAATACAGTGTCTCTATTTTTTTAAGTTACTACTAGGATAAGCTCTCAAAAGATTCTTTTTCCTACAAAATAACTTTCATTATCCACCAATCCTGGCCATCCAAACCCATATATACTCTTTTTTATATTCACCCATTTCCAGGCTGGTTCCCATTTTTCCATACAATTAGTACCATGTGTCCTGTATCCACCCTTGATTTTCTTGACAGACCTAGGAATAGTAGTTCAATGCATAAGTAATCAATATGCATAGTTCTACTTGTCAAAGATTACATTAGTTAATATTAAATTATATTGCAAATGATTATTCACCTATACAGCAATGATGCCTTTCAGGCAACATTTAAGTATTTGAGCTTTATTTAAGATAATCAGAAAAAAATATTTAAATAAAGCTGTCTAATAAAAGTCACCTTTTCTATATCACCATTTATCTCTCTTCAGTTTAATACTGAAATATATTACTAGCCTTGTCATATTATGTAATTAATGAGTAAAAGGTCAAGGTGACCATCTATATGTGCATGTATTATTACAGAAAAGGAGATTTAAATGACAGAAATTACCTAAAATTCCCCCTAGAAGACATATAATTTAAAACTAAAGTAAGGAAGACATAAGTCTATTAAAATACAAAATATGAAGTTTCAAAACATTCACTGAAAGTAATTAGTGGAATGCAAAGTCATGAGAGATCATCACCATTAAGCATGGTGGAAGAGACCTGAGTGATCATATCTGAAACATTATGTTTCAAAACACAACTAGGAAATATCATATTGCTCACCATAATTACTCTGTAAATGGTAAATTGTATAAACTTTATGTAAGTAATTGCATAGATATAAACCAATGTGCAAAACACTCCACCTAACATTGTCAAATCTACACGCTCTACACACTGTACCCCCTCCACCCTTCTTGGCGACAGTTGATATATCTGAATATGTGTTTAATATAACACTGGAAATCACTCTGTAATTTACAAATGGTATTAAGCTTGCTTGTTATCCACAAATATAACAATATGATTGCATTTATGGTAAAGTTAATTGCACTTGCATATGTGGAGTCACTGTATTGCTGTAGCTGTCTGTAGGACTCAGGGTACTAATTCAGTTCCCATAATAAACCTATGGAAACACCATGATATTAAAAATTCTATAACTTCAAATTTCTGAGTGCTCATGATCAAACTTATATTTATCAGTATAGATGAAACCTGGAAGACAGCTTCTATGTAGATAAAAGGATATGAATGGCAGCATTTTCTGGACCTACATGTGTTTGAAACATGTGCTTTCAATTCTGCACCAAAGTGTTAGGTGCTAATTTCACTAAAGAGTGTTCCAAACTCAAGACTGTTAGAGGACTGAAATTCCATCAAGAAAACAATGTCTTTATTTTTTTAAGTTACTACTAAGATAAACTCTCAAAAGATTCTTTTTCCTTCAAAATAACTTTCATTATCAACCAATCCTGGCCACCCAAACCCACACTCTATTTTATGTTCACCCATTTCCAGGCTGGTTCCCATTTTTCCGTACAATTAGTACTGTGTGTCATTAAGGGTGTATGACTTCTTTTTCTGCCAGATTCTTAGTCTGCATCAGATTTTATCTTGTTTCTGTATTTAATATATGTTTAAATATTTAAGTATTGAATTATTTATATATTTACTAATTCTCTATTTTATTTATTTAACAGTGATATAAGCCAACTTGCCAGAGCAGCTGTGAGTGGAGATGAGAGTGCCTTGGACATGTTCAACTGGAAAAAGGGAAAGGGCAATGCCAAAATGACCTCACATACCTTGGGACCACAAGAGGCATTAAGCTTTTTTGTTGGTGGTGCTAGTGGTATGATACTAATGTTTCTTCTTATTTTTTTTTTTCAAGTTTGTACTTATATGTCCTTTAATGATGATGGTCAAGTAGATAATGAATATCAGAGGCCAAATAATTTTTTCGTCATCTCTTCTTAGGGATATTCGTTAGTTAAATTTATGGGAGATGGAGGACACCTTTTGCAAGACTCCACCTCCCATCAAATTTTGAATTCAGGATTACTTTGAACAGTTATGATTACAGCTACCAATACTTTTTCAAATACCTTGGATCTGGCATATTTTTTAAAAAATGTAGTGGCAAGCATACAAGCATTGTAGGTTTTGTTTACAACTGCAAAAGAGTACAATGTACCTGCTAGACAAGTACAAAGTGGCACAATGCCCTGCTCCTAACTCTATGTGTCCCACCTCTGTTTCTGGCCCACAGTTTGCACCCAACTCCATTTCATCTGTAAGATTGTTAGACTGATGCCCCACCTTTTTGTGGTATTCTACCTTTCGATGTTTATGTTGTCACTTACTATTTTTCTCATTTTGCATAATCTGAAAGAAACTTATTATGGTGCCATTATCACATATTTTGTACACTTTAAATATAGTTTGTGCAGTTCAATATTTTTGATATGACAACATGTTAACATATCACTTTATGAGATTCTGATAAGCCCATGGAATTATTGTGCCATATTCTCTTTACTGATTGGCTAAGACCATGGGAATTTTCCTTACCCTGCCTTCTGGTACTTTTTTTGACAATTGCTATCAAAATTTGGAAGCCATTGTTTTAATTGATTGCCCAGTGGGCATAGGGAAAACATTTTCTTCTGTTGGAATATGGCCAATTTACCACACAATGGCTTGTTACAAATAAAACTAACGGTATCAGTGAACAGAGGGATGGCTCAGGGTTGGGTGGGAACTGTAACAGGGACCCTACCCTATGACAGTGACAAGTGTGGTTCAAATGTTAACTTATAGGACAACATTATCAACATTTTGGCAGCCACTTTTCGAATCAATTACCCAAGGGGTGTTGGAAAAAAAGTCACTGTCAGAATATGGTTGTTATTTCTTGCTAATTAGTGATTTTGTATTGTTGTTTGAGATACACAATTGTGACTGAATGCACAAAATGTAAATGGTTCAGGGTCATAGAGGACATGTGATTTTTGCTTCATCTGCACAAGTGTACTTCATCTGCACTATTGTGCAGAATGGTTAGAGGGACTTGGTTAACTGTCCATTAGTTGTGGGCTAGAGGAGTGGGACCTTAACACCATCCTTTTAGAAATGAAGGGTATAATCTAATCAATGCATTCCCTGTCAGGAAGGATCTGCTGTAGGGGAAGATGACCCTCATCGTATCGTACCATCTCAATAGTTGGGCTTACCTCCTCAAAAGAGTGGAGGGGGCAGTTCACTAGACCTTTGCATCCTGGTTTGGGACTTTCACTGGTGTTTCAGGCATAAGATAATCATACATATAAGATACATACCTTACATGCTGCATATCGTGGCTGATTTATTGTTGAGGATGGGCCAGACTCTTCATACCAAGTGGTCCCAACACCAGTCAGTATTTCATCAGATTTGCACACTCTGTGATCATCCAGTGGTATCTTTGGAAGAAGCTGGTACCACAAGCAGCCCACATTCATCTCTGTGGATGCTGTGGGAGTCAGTAGAGATGGGTTTTTGTGCTATTCTTTCCCTCCACCTGTTTGTGCTGAGAATGAGTCAGAAGAGAGGGGATCAGTCCAGCATGGTGCTTCTGATCACTCACTCACATGGAGAAAATTCTGGATTTATGATCTACTTGACATAGTAATAAACTTCTCAGGAAAATGCCAGCAACACCCAACATATTCAAGCAACCCAAAAAGGAGTTCACTTCTTCATTTGTGAAGAGAATTTCAAAAGCTAGAAGGCTGTCCACTTTGAAGGTGCATAGCGGAAATTGACACTCTTTGCTACACTCTTTACTGGTTGGTGCAAAGACAGTAGCATCATTCCCTCGTGAATTGGCCAATTTCAGTATGGATTTACCTGCATTACTAACCTTGTACCCCAGATGGATCTCTCCTGGTGTTTGACTTTAGCTCAACTCTGATCAGTTTAAACCCTTTTTTAGAGCATCATTGAAGCTTACTACATACAGGGCATTCTTTTGATAGCTTAAGCTTCAGCCTGCAGGCCAGAACTATCTCCAGTTCTGTTTTAATGGTTCATTCATTCGAATGATGCAACCAGGTTTTATAGCTAAGAACTGGTTTCTGCGTATGGGTAATCAAAAAGAGACCATTCACTTGCTCTCCACAGTCAATCCTTTGAGGCTTTGTAAGATCTGGTCCTTGCTCTCAGATGCTGCTTGAAAGTCACAGACAACAGAAATAGGGTCCAGCAACATATTTCCTGATAAAGAGATATGAGCAACTCCCAAATCTTAGTATCTTGGCTCAAGTAGATAATCTGATAAGCATACTCTAACACAAAGTTAGATGCACCTCATTGAGTTTTGCTTTTTCACAGGTTTCATTCACAGCTGACCTTAAGCTTCTATCTTTTGTTGTGATCTAACATCACAGAAAAGATAACTGAATCTGCTAGGACCCCAGATTGCTGTCCAGGCTATCATCAGACCCCATTAAACCAACTTGTTCACAGACCTTGGATTTATAGCTTTCACTGGACTCACCCAGAATGTTTTCTTTGGTAAGGAGATGCTGCTGTATAGTCATTACAATTTACAGGATTGTCATTTATGTTCCATAGTGTTAGGAGAGCAGTTTTATCATTTGCGTAGGAAGTCAAATCATGGTAGCGATTGGATGCTCATGCATTTCTTCTCTTAGCTTTTCTTGTAATGTTCGTGTAATCAGGTAATGTATTCAACAGAGAAAGGAACTTTTTATCATAGAGTTTGTTGCTCAAAGAATACTTACCTGATTACTCTCCAATGAAGCACTCCAATACCTCCCTACAAGCAGCCTCACTGATGTTTTGCTCAAGCTTAAAGTGAACAACATCTGGTATACAGGTAGCCATTTTGCAATGCCAAATAGAGGTAATTATAAAGGTATCTTGAGAGGTTCTTCCCATAGATGATATTTTTATAGTCTCAATGTATATAGAGAGGAATGACAAGATTTTTGTGTCTTGCCATTTTGGCTGGATTTGAGAGAGAGTAGAAAATGTTAATGTGATTTTGAGTCATGGTAGCTCAGTTGGCAGTGCTTTGCACTTGTAAGGCAGTGGTTACATGTTTAGTACCTAGGCAGGCCAGTCCAGGTTGGATACCCACAGTGTGTCCGTGGGAACAGCACTTAGCTCCCATTTCCTCAGCATGATACAGCCATTAATGTGCTGAAAGTACCATTCAGATGAATAAAAGAAAAATAATGTGATTAGGTAAGTATTCTTGGAGAAGCATAATTTAATACACCAATGTCTTTTATTTGTAAATGTTGTAATCATGCTTTTTTTTTACAAAAATGTTGTTAAACCTCATTTTGCAAATAAATGCTATCCACAGCAGATTTTTTGACATAATGTGATAAGGGGAGGTTGTTGTCATAGTGACATGGTGAGTAAATAATAAGCCCAATGATCTCTGTTTTTCCATATCAAATTTTGTTAAGTAATCAGTGACTTATATATTGCATTTTCAGATAAAATTAGTTATTTAATAATTGTTTTAAACCATATTTTTATAACAAATTTCATTAATTTGTTCAATTTAAATTTTTTCATGGCAAATTGGAAAGGAAACAGAAAGTCATGATATTTTTCAAAATGAAACAAAAGCTATTGTCTTTTTTAGGGTTTATATCTTAATAAGTTGTACCACTGGTTAAATTCCTCATAAATCATGCAGCATTTCAATAACTGTACCCAATTTTAAGCATCTGAGACTATATGTATTCAAAATTGACCTATTTAAAAAAATCTTTTTCATTTTCTCATCATAATGAAGAATCAAACCTGGTGATCTGTTCAATCCAGTTATCTTTTATATTGTTCACTCTTCAACATAGAGAAAAGTTAAAACGATCTTTCTTTCACAGACTCCACCCAACATCCATAATATTTACATCAGTGTTTTGTTTGTTTTTGACAATGAGAAGAAATATTTAATAAGGTGAAAATGCTATTTTTGCAGTGACATAGCTTTAGTGTTTTGTCTGAACTTGAAAAGATTTGAGGGAGCAGTTAATGCATTGTGGCAACATAAATTAAAGTTCAATGTATAATAAAGTGCTCATTTAGGCCCGAATTATAAAATTATTTAAATACAGTGAAATCACACTCACTTGGTTTACATATCCATATAAAGTATACTTGCTCATAAAGGACAAAAGTTTAGGACAAGCTAAAATTTACCTATATTTTTATACCCCCAGCAAATAATGAATTTATTGTCTTTGTTGGGGTTATACTCAAATCAACTTGTTGGTGTGTCCATCACACTTTTCTTTATTTCTTAAATTCTCCTAAACCGTTTGAGGTACCTTCATGAAACTTTTAATGATTTTTTTGTATGATAACTAGACAGCGTGTCATATAGCAAAAAATGGAGTCTGTCTGAGTTGCATTTTAAGAGTTATCTATCTTATTACAAATTGTGTCATTCCATCTGTCGCACTCTTTTCCAGTCAATATCTCCAGAACCATTAGAGATATCTTCATGAAATTTGATTTGTATTTGTATCATCACGAGTTTGTGTCCCATTTAAATATTTGGCTTTGTTAGAATAGTACTTTTAGAGTTATCTCCCTACTTTGTACAAGTGGTATTTACACTTCACATCTTGCAGGGGTCTTCCTTAAGTACTTTCTGAAAGACAGTTTCCTCAGTATTAAGTACACCTGTTTATATAAGACAATTCTGTTATATCCTATATAGAGAAATTTCACTTTATTTGTATCTGTCTATGCTGAAAATTATATTTCTTGCTAATATTTTAAACTTGTTCCCACTGATTTTTTATAAATATGTTCTACTCTTCTTGTACATGTGTGTTGTTTTCACTGACAGGCGGGGTATATTATGTGACTGAAGGGGGACAGTGTCTTCAACTCTTTTCTGTGGATGGTCCAGTTCTGAAGCTTCTGTTCTATGAGGAGAAGAATATCCTTCTTACAGTGACAGCAAGTCTTCATCTTTCTGAGCATTTCATCTCACCAGAAGGGGAGACAAGGGAAGTCCTAAAGGTAAGCCACAAAATTTAATAAGTTGCATTATACGTAATCAAGACATATTACAGGCACGTATAAAGGCCATTGGTTCATAACAATTGCTTTTAACTGGTCCCTTCAATGGTCATTAGCGCAAATGTTTTGACTAAATGTATGGTCAGAATGCATCGGAGTCAACATTCGTATGAAATGTTGGTATGGTTGTATCAGTTGCCAAATTAGTATATTTATTATATGGAATGATCAGAAGATAGCTATTGCAGTTTCTTAACAAACTTGATGAAGGTTGTAAAAGAAGTGTTTTGCAAGTCAGCTATTAATGTACACAGGTTTATACACCTCTCTGCCGATTAAGTTGGTCGATATTGATAAAAATCTTTCATATTGGAAAAGTGATAATTGTAATAAAGAGAATAGGTTTGGGGAGTTCAGATTTGAAAACTCAAAGGTCAAAATGAATAAACATATTAAGTACAGAATGTCCTCAAGATGCTATATTACAGTGGTCTTATGTGTAATCTGACCTGTACCTTCTTCATTGACTCTGGGGATGTATTCAGCTTTTGGCATATTAAGTAAAGCATATTTTACGCAGCTTATGTCCAATATTGTTAAAGCTCAAGTTTTTGCCATTCATTAATGTAATTATTTGGATTGGTATTGAACAATTGAATTGCTCCAGTTCTAAAATGCAGTGGAACTTATTAACAGACATTAGAGAAATCCAAACATTGCAAGGAAGAAGTGCATAGATAACATGATTGGTCATTTGGAGTTGAGTCATTACTTGGTATCAAGAAGAAATTTTCTAAATCCGGGTTTGTTATAAACAAGCTGAATTTGTGACCTGCCTGCATGTTTTTTGTTTTGTTCATGCATGATTCATCATGACTTTAAATTGTTCTAGGTGAAGCTCAGTGGGCGTGGAGAAAATCCTGTGATTGTGTGGGCAGGAAAATGTGTTCTTGCCACTGCCACAGGGGAAGGGGTTGTTAGGTAAGCGATGCATATTAAATTTAAAAAAATAATTGAAACAACTTTCGAGCTGTTAATAATCGTTAGAGCCTTTACTGTAATATGCCAGTTTTCTACCACTCAATTCATACTGTTCAATTTAGGTGAGTCCAATGAGTTATTTGCAAAGAAATTCTGCAGTGACCACCAATTGTCCAATCTGAACCTTAAAATACATATTTTGACATATTTCATGTTCTTGATATGCAAGTAACAGTATAGTAATTGTTTTTGTAAACGTTTCCAAAGCAGAATACAGTTGTGATTAAAACTAGGGTACAGGTTAATTTTATTTAAATAATATTCCATTTTCTTACCAGAATAAAACACATGTAAATGATGTATACTCACATATAATTCTGGGCCAACTTCTAACGACATAGACCCAATCTGCTGTCGTCCTCGTGGTTAGAGCATCTGCCTCGGATGCGGGAGGTCACGGGTTTGAACCCTGGCCGAGTTATACCAAAGACCAATGGTACTAACAGCTGCCTTGCTAGGTGCTCAGCATTAAGGGAGTTAGTTTTAGGACTGGTCGGCATGGTGTGAGAATAATGTGACTGGGTGGGACATCATGCTACATGTCTGCAGCATGATGCCCCAGTGCTAGACATCACTATAAACTGCCACACTGCAGATATCGTAGCGATATGACTGTAATTTTTTTAAAGCTACGTTAAAAATCCAAATCATACACACACACACACACAACAATCTGCTATCACATTATGTGACATCAGATCTGTTTCCATACAGTTTTGCAGTTAGATTTGACCTATAAGCGAGTACGTATAGTATATCTGCATTATGTTGACAGAATTCATTTTAGTTTACATGTTCTTAAAGAAGTTGATTGTGTCCTTGTTTTACAATTCTGCTCAAGTCAGATTGAGAGCTAAAGTCAGATAGTTTCTTCATTTTCTTTTTTTCACCATGCAGGATGTTAGATATTGAAAATGAGGACAACTATGTTCTGAGTTTGGAGGGGCACAGTGGTTATGATCCTAATGAAAACATAATGTGTCTGGCCTACTCGCAAACCAAGGGTAAGTCTCTTTAAAGTTTTAATTTGGCTTTATTCTTAGTTCTTGTTTTGTTTTGTTTTGAATAAAGTCACAAAATGAAATACCTAGCAGTGAGAATATCAGTCAGGAATAGAAAACATAAAATGAAAATGAAAAATAGGACAGCTGGTTATACCCCTGCCTTTGTACAGGTGTGTATATAGCAATTGTTGTGGTCTGTCCATTCTTCCATCTCTTACACAATCTCATTATTGCACCAATACTCCAATTTTGAAAAGATCACCATTAAACTTGGTAAATCATCATCAGGAAAAGTGCATAGGAACAAGTCACTTTGGTCTTTCAGTTTTCATTGGAGTTGGACAGTGATCTCATCACAACCCCACCAATGACACTGTGCCAAATCCCATTTATACTTAAGATACTAATTTTGCTTCTGCGGGTTAGAATTTTCTCACTTGATGAGAGACCTCACAAATTGTTTTCAAGAACTGTAGAAAAATGTTCAATATTGGAGTGAGTTTGAGTAGTTTACTTCATGGGGAAGTATAATCCATCTATATTTCCAATTCTTTTTTTTTCTTACCCCTTTTTTTTGAACCCAAATTCTTTCTATCTATTGTAGAAGTACAACTTTGTTGTAAACATATGCATAGGGTCATTAATGCAGACTTGAGACATAATATATTTTAATAGCTTTATTATATTATGCAGGTAATATTTGGTCTGTAGAAAACTATGGATTTGCAGTGATATTTTTAGTTGCTTCTGTATGTATATTGCTGTATAAATTCTGATTCAGTTAGACACATAGAGGTAAGTTTTCTGTAGATAATTTATAGTCATAGCATCTATTTCATAGTTATTGAAAGCAATGGTTCATTGACTTTACCTTTATAGGCAGTCTATTGGGCCTTGCTTACAAGTAAGTTTTCACTAGATTTATATAATAGCATCCACTCCATAGTTACTGACTGACAATTCAGTATTTGTACCTGTATTGGCTGCCATATGGGCCCTTTCTTATGGGTAACTTTCAACAATATAGTGTAGTATCCCAGTAATGGCCACTCTTTGAGTTCATAAAGCTACGTCTGTATAAATAATGTCTGCTCTAATATTCATTTGACAGAGTTTAGAGCATGTGCAGTACTAAGTCAAACAGTGTCGGATGATTATTGTAACCAGAGGGCACACCAGCCTTGACATCTCAACTAGACAAACCATTTTTGCTGGAACTAATAGGTTTGATACTGCATGTGTTCAACTCTGCTAGATACAAGCAAAATCAAGAACACATCAGGCCAATTCAAATTTCCCATAACCTGTCCCAGCATAAAGAACTTCACAACATCATGGAAAATACAGTGGCTCTGTTTTGCCACAACCAGACTTAGTCATACATTTTGGATCACAGCAGGCCAGTGCCAAAGTGAATCTTTAACTTTAAACTCAATGGAAGGAATGTCATTTTGTCTATTTTACCTACCCATCACCAAAGCACGGGCACTCTCAATGGATCAGTGTGCCCAGTGTAGTACCCAATACACTCTATGCCCAGTTCATTGCCACGGTACCCACATGATATAGAATCATTTGTATGACTATGATACTCAAAGGGAGGACTTGCTTAGTTATGGTCTGGAAGTTACCATATCCTGATCAGTACAATCTTCTAGGTTAGTTAGCTACTTCTGTAGACAGTTGTCACTGGCTATATCTCAGATTGTACAAGAGGCATGAACATCACATTCTTCTAAGGACAACAATATTTTTTGCTCACAAATTCTATCATCTTTGCTAGACCTAACAATGACAAGAGAAGTCTCTGCCTTCCAGCATCGATCAAAGAAGTCTTTCACATGTTGCCACAAGAGTTTTCTCCACATCCCCCTCCGTTCACAGCTTGGTCCAGAATTCAAGCACAAGTTGACCTCCTAATCAAGAAAGACAAACTAGTGTTCAGACTGCTACCACATTCTGGTTGAGTGGCTGACTTACTGGTTTGCTTACAATGATAATTGCAAGACTCTTTTGTAAATAGACTTTTCTTTTTGCAGGGACAGCTACCATCAGATTTTAGTAGAAAAGTCTGTTAAACACCCACACACCGGTGTTAAACTACAGAAGTAGACACAGACATGGCAGACCTGGAAATGTCAAAACCCTTCTCACTGAAAGCATTTCATTTGTAGCAGGAGAAGCTACATAGAAAGGGCATTCTCATTCAGTTTTACGTCTCTGTGGTGAATCATCACAGAAGTGAAGGAGGAACCAAGTTTCTAAAGGGGTGTCATCAGTGGCAGGTCCGCACAAAAGTTTGTTATTTTCTGGATAGATTAAATGTATGTCTGGAACAAGCACTCAAGATGAAACAGTTCTTATAACAAATCATTGAGAGAATTACTGAGGTAAGAAGGCCCTACACTTTAAAAGTGTATAAAGGAAAGTGGAGAATTTTTTTTCACAGTGGTGTGAATGAGAATACATTTCTCCACTTAAGCATCAGTACCCAAACAGCTAACTTCATACTATGGCAACAGTTAGCTCCAATAACAGTTCCACAATCTCTGACACTGACATCATGGAAGAGATGATATAGGACAAAGCAATGACCTCTCTCATCTTCTGTCAAATTCTTATTTGACACGCCCAAAGGTATTGGCTCTTTGCCCAAAGTGGAACCAACTGTGGGTTCTGACATGATTGAATAAATCACGATATGAACAGCTCTCAAGAGCATCATTGTTTCACCTTGCATTACAAGAGCTGCTTCCCATTCATCTTAGCTGCAGCAGGCAGAATTAGCAAAATACATACATTGTCAATGGACCTAACTATTTACAGATCCATGGCATGGGTCAGTATAACTCATAATGGTCCATGCATTACCAGGAGCAGGCTCCTAATTATGGACAATCAGTCTTTTCTGGTGAAACTCTTTTAAAGCCTTGACCCTTCAACTTGTTGTGTCCAGAAAGCATTGAGAGCTTTGAAGTTGTAGCTAAACAGAAACAAGCCAGTGCAGAGAGGGACATTCCCACTATACTTACCTCTGATAGATGGAAAGGACATTATCTCAGTGCAAGATCTATCATGCAGGATAACATTGGTTGTTCATTCTGCACACAAAGAATTAATCCAAGATCAAATGAACTTGTTACACATTTCAGTCTATGATGTTAGAGTAATCACAACAAGCATTGAATCAGAGCAAAACTGTTCCATACCCGAGGTTATTCAAGCCATGGGATGGAGGTCAGAGCCATCTTCTTTTGGTTTCTGCATCAGAGATATGTCATACCAGATCTGGTGGGACCTATTGCCACAGTGCAACAGGATACCTTTCTGGGTTGTTTGGCAGCCTGTTAAGCATTTAGCATGACAGCATGTGCTGGATACGTGAGAAAATATTTTTCCGTTTTTCTAAAGCCATGTTTCAGCATGTATACAGAGTGTAAGCTCTATCTGGATTTTCAAGCTAGAAATAGACTCACATAATTTACAGGACTGATGATGGGCTCTCCAGGGTAAAGGGATCTAAATCCTCCACCTCTCACCTATTCCTCCAAGGTATTATGATTGGGTAACATGTTTGAAGAAGAAACCATTTTTTGGATTAATGTTAAATTACCTGATTATAATGCTGATACAATCACAGCCCCCCCCACCCCAGTTATGTCCTGCTAAGAGATTGTACATTTCATTCCAGTTGTAACTGAAGTATACATGGGATATGATGTTAGTCCTTTAGTACATGGGAGATCACCCTGTATGATTGCCATCTATGTGGGCAGACAACTTTCAGCATCCATAGCTGAAATTAGCTTGAGAGGGCTGGATTTATGTGATAGTGGTGGTCTATCTAAGGTAATGTTATTAAGTAAATATTATTGACGAAACATATTTTATTCCAAATATTGGTTTCTTGGACTTTTGACTCTTCTCCAGCATGGAATTTGTATGCAATGCAGATGAGACAGAGCTATAGTTATGTGAACAAATTCCTTTTCCAGACTGGCTTCATTTACTATAATTATCTTCTTTGTTAGATTACTTAGATAAAAATTAATTTAGCCTCTGTGTACATTTTGGTTCAGATTAAATACTCATGCATTTTCTTGCAACAGGGGTGCTAGCTGGAGGTACTAACATGGGAAATATTGCCCTGTGGAAATATGCCCCTCCCCTGGGTGGTAAGAAGGTAGACAGTGAACAGAAGTGGAAACTCCAGACCCCTGCCACAGTGGAGGGACCCATCAGGCAAATACAGGTTAGTGACACAGTTATTAAAAACTACAGTATAGTTAGAACTGCTTTTAGAGAAACCCCTTTACATGTTGGAAACCACTCCGGTGGCCTAGTGGTTAGAGCGTCTGCCTCAGATGTGGGCGGTTGTGGGTTTGATCCCCAGCCGAGTCATACCAAAGACTTACAAAAATGGTACTAACAGCTGCCTCACTTGGTGCTCAGCATTAAGAGGTTAGTGTTAGGACTGGTCGGCCTGGTGTCAGGATAATGTGACTGAGTGGGACATGATGCTACATGTCTGCGGCATGATGCCCCAGTGCTAGACATCACTGTAAACTGTCCCACTGCAGACATTGTAGCGATATGACTGAAAAATTGGTAAAGCTACATTAAAAATCCAAATCTCACACACACACACACACACACACACACACACACACACACACATGTTGGAACTCTCTATTAGAAATACCATTTTCACATCCCTTGGCTCTCATTCCTAAAGAGTATCCACTGTATACATATTCAAAGAGGTTTATATAATCAGTATGTGTCGTCTTGTCTTTGATGATGAGCAATGAGGACTAGTGTTCATCTATCCACCCTGGAAAATTTATATGCAGTGCCACCACAACCAGTCCTGCAGCTAAGATACACAGATGTAAATGTACATTATAAGTATGTTGAGGTACTGATCATGGAATCAAAATTTGCTTTTAATTGATTCCTTACTTGAGAGAAGAATTAAAGAATTCATTTACTGTTGTCACAAATGTCAAATCTGTACTAATTGAACATTGGCACAAACACGAGACGGTTGCTGTATGAAGGTACATGGAGGACACTGGGAATTCAGTACAGCCCTGTGGGCTTGTTGCTTCCAAAGATTTTTCATTTCTTGCTTCATCAGCAGATGCTTTTGTAAATAAAACTTGCATTGTGGAAGTCAAATGTGTACATTCCTCTATGGATTAAATAATTTCACTGCAGTCTGTGCCATTTTTAAAACTTAACAGTAAATGTACATTTCCCTCAGAGGGAGAGTTATTCCATGATGAAAATCTTGACTATCTTTTTTGAATTCAGTGATAACTTCTTTGTATCATTGCAGAGAAATGTATTTTGTGTGTACAGCCATTAACCTTCAAGGATATCAAATACATTGACATTTATAGAAATGAAACATTCATAGTTCAAATGGTCAAAAAGTTGAAACTTGTTTTGTTGATTCACATTTCAAATCAAAGGTTCTTGACAAATATTTTTATAAGCCATGTTTAAAGTGAACATTCTTTATTGTATAACCAGTATATTTTGAACTCAAAAGAACTACAGAATGAATGTTTTAATCATGCTTATTTCCAGCATGTCCATTTTAAAACCATGATTGCAGGCAGATAATATAATATACACATATATTGGATAAACAGCATTTATGCATGTTTTCAAACTTTGCTAGTTCTAAAATTACACAACATTAATGCAGATGTAAGTTATTTCTGATGGCAATTTTGACTCCATACTAGATAAGGGATTTGTTAAAATTTTAAATCTTTTGGTTGGACCTATCATTATTTAATTATGTACTCTTGTACTAGATCTTTGTAAATAAATAGAGATACAGTTTTATTACTTTTTTAATATGTATAATATATTATTTATGATATACATATTGAATTGATAAAATATTGAAGATTGTACATTATCTTCTAGATTTCAATTTTTTTAATTTTTTTAAATTGTCAGTCAGTATCTAATTAGTAAATACAAATTATGTTATGTTCTTTAAACTATGTTAATTTAAGGAATAAAATTTGAATTATTATAATTTTTAAGTGAAAGATTGAAATTTTAATTATTTTTATACTTTATAAATTATTATAATTTATATATTTAATTTATTCATAAAGTTCTACTTCAGTTTTCAGTAGAGATTTTTGTATCTTCGTGATCCAGTTTTATGTATTTTTATCTGTCCAAATGTCATTTATCCATACTATATATGCAATTTTTCATGCCAATTATGCATTTAAGATTATAATGAATGTATTAGAATGATTTTAGTCTATGATGTCATCTTGTTTATGTCATGTTGTTTATAACATTGGTTGCATAGAAACAGAATCTATTTATGACATAATAATATTTAATGCAATTTGAATTCAGTCTGAAGAAGCAATAAAGCGAAACCAGTCACAAAATTGACATGTTGGTGTTGTTTATTTTTTAACATTACTCTTTTACCACTTATTATTCTGTCATTTAATACTACCCAGGCACACAGCAACACATACTTGGCATAATTAACCTTACAGTTCAGTCTAGGAATTGTTTTCTTTGTTTATCAATTGAAGGTAATTACAGAGATAATCCATTTGATGAACCGGTAGCAGTGGCACGACCTAGATAGTAATGATAACTTGCAGCTAGCTCCCATAAGTACACAGGTCATTACTTGCAGCTTTGGCTATGCCTGCTTACAGTAAAAGCAGATAAAGAACTAGATATAGAAAAATACTCTCACCTAAAAGTCAAAACCTTAGACAAAAAATAATCATTTGTCAATTTTATTTAACCAGTGTTATCAAATAAATGAACCTAGTCTTTATAAGCTAAGGTGACAGCAATTGTATATAACCAGTGTTATCAAATTAATAAAGTAAGGTGACAGCAGTTGTGTATAACCAGTGTTATCAAATTAATAAAGTAAGGTGACAGCAGTTGTGAATAACCAATGTTATCAAATTAATAAAGTAAGGTGACAGCAATTGTGTAACCAATGTTATCAAATTAATAAAGTAAGGTGACAGCAATTGTGTATAACCAATGTTATCAAATTAATAAAGTAAGGTGACAGCAATTTTGATGCTCAGTTTTAAGAAGATTGTTATGCTGTAATTGTCACAGTGTTAATTTTATTTTGTTTTTCTCTTCCAGTGGGGATCAGACAAAGATCTGCTGGCAGTCAGTACAATTGCAAATGTCTTTATATTAAATGAGCATGTTATGAGTGCAAGCTTCCGAGATCAGGTAAATAACATTTTTGTGAAATTCAAAAATAATCCACCCAAACTGCTTTGAGTGATAAATATTTTGTGTGTGAAATGTTCTACAAAACCCTAAGAAGATTTGGGTCAGTTTAGGTTTTTATCCAGTGGCATAGCAGCCACCCAAGCAATCCTCACAACTGCTCACATGTGGGGGTCCAAAGTTCTATCACAACTTTCTGCATTGGGAGGGGGCCTCAGAATATAGTTTAGCAAAGGGGGTGAGGGTGGCAGAACTTCTTGCTTTGCTTCTGCTTTTATCTTTGCATAATTATGCAAAAGTACATAGTAGTTCTGTTCAAATACATATGTTAAACATGTAATTACGTTACAGTACATGTTACACATGACTGTGTAGTTACATTACAGTACATGTTACACATGTGTAGTTGCATTACAGTACATGTTACCCATGTGTAGTTACATTACAGTACATTTTATGCATGTAGTTACACTACATTACATATGTTGTTGCTGTTGTTGTGGGTTTAATGCCAATTTTCAGCACATGATATGCTATACATGGTGGCTAGTCTGTACATGGTGGCCAGTATATTTGGTGGAGGAAGAACCTGGAAAACTCTGGGTAGAACCACCAACCTATGGGAAACTATTGGCAAGCTTTCTCACATACCCATATTGGCCAGGCCTGGATCTATGGGGACAGAGGTGATTTTGTCAGTGATCTGTAAAGATGACATTCTTAGACTGCTTGGCCCCAAGTACACATATTACACATGTAGTTACGTTATAGTACATATAGTACTGATGTGTACCTATATCTATCTACTTATCTGTTTGTCTGTATGTGTGTCTGTCTCTGTGTGCATGTGTAGTTACATTGAAAGAGAGACCTTTCTTGACACTGCAATATATCCCTATAGCCTGTAGTAAACAGCCATAATTCACATCACTTCACGCTTAATGCTCATTGAAAACTAGAACCACTGGCAGCTTATATAGTTAAAAGATAAATGCAGTCAGAGGTAAACAACCACAATTCCACAGACTACTTAACTGACTGACAATAGCTGCAGTGATTCTGATAGTCCTTTCAGTACTGATGTGGGAGAATCCATTAGTTGAATTTGCATAGGTCAAGTACACAACTATAACAACCCAGTTCTTATGGAGTTAGGTAAATCAAAAATGAGCTTTGAAGAAACAAAAGTTATGACACTTCATTGCCTTGCATTGCATGAAAATGTTTAAGCTATCTCTGTTAAAGGGTATTGACTAGTCCTTGATGAGCAGCAAGGTTTCTTTAAAGTTGAAGTTTACTCCATACATAAAATGTAAAATGTTATTATTTTGGTAGTGGGAATGATAAAGTTTGGAATGTTGACACTGTGGGAGTATGATTCATTTTTGAAGACCAAATGTCTAAATGTAGCTGCTATTCAGAGAAGGATCAGCTGTCTGCAAAGCAAGCAAAGCCCATCAAAACTATCTTGCAACTCTTGGTGGTTGAAGGAGTTTGACTTTGTGAAGCACAGAAGCAAGAGGAAGAATTTTTATACAGTAACACCATATTGACAGTCATTTAGCAGCAAGAAGGAGTATTTTTATACAATAATGCCTTATTAACATAGTCATTCAACAGCAAGGGGGAGTCATTCAGCAGCAAGGGGGAGTATTTTATACTACAACACCATACTGACATAGTCACTGACCAGCAAGGGGGAGTATTTTCATACTGTAACACCAGTCATTCAGCAGCAAGGGGGAGTATTTGATACAATAACACCATATTGATGTATTAATTCAGCAGCAAGGGGGAGTATTTTATAGTATAACACCATATTGACATAGTCAGTGAGCAGCAAGGGGGAGTATTTTCATACTGTAATACCATATAAACATAGTTATTCAGCAGCAAGGGGGAGTATTTTCATACTGTAACACAAAAAGTTGATGTAGTCATTCAGTAGCAAGGGGGAGTATTTTATACTATAACACCATATAGACATAATCATTCAGCAGCAAGGAGGAGTATTTTATACTATAACACCATATAGACATAGTCATTCAGCAGCAAGGGGGAGTATTTTATACAATAACACCATACAGACATAATCATTCAGCAGCAAGGGGGAGTATTTTATACTATAACATCATACAGACATAGTCATTCAGCAGCAAGGGGGAGTATTTTATACTATAACACCATATAGACATAGTCATTCAGCAGCAAGGAGGAGTATTTTATACTATAACACCATGCTGGCGCTCTACAGTTTCGTATTTTGCATAGTGTTAGAATTTTAAAGAAAAGGAATTCCCCCCGGGTTTCCTCACTAGTTATACTGGCTGTTTAAAAAAGACCTTGTATATAATTAGATATTGTTCAAAGAACCTTTAATTCCCTTTATTTTGGTGTATGATTGATGGGTGTAATATGGGTTATAGAGTATACAGCTTGGCCTTACTCCAGATGTGCACCTTTCAAAAAAGTGCTAGCTCCACTTGGTCATTTTCACTTCCTGAACTTCAGAGGTAAATTGTAAAAAAAAAGAGCCGATAACTTTTTTTTACATTTTATATATTTGGTAATTCATTCATTGCACTTTCAGAAGCTGGTATTGTCTAGTCTGGCAAAATTCATTTTCCCTATTTTAATAGCTGCCAAGGATAGTGTACTTTAGACAAATTCAGGTTGAGTTTTGGAGCACAAGGGAGCAGTCATTTTAGTTAGCAGTGTGCTGAGATCATTTACAATTTCCAAAAGTACAGTATCCAAAGAAATGTCAGCCACATTACATGAAAGTAGCATAGAGGTATGCCAACATTCTCACCACTCTGCATGTTTTAAATGCAAACAACTTCACCTTACATACATCACTCTCTCAGAAGTACATAATAACTGGTGAGCGCCACCTTAAAGAGCATATAGGTATTATTATTGTATGATTTAATTTTGATTGTATGGCTGAAATATTTAAGTCGCAAGCATCAAAACAGTCCTTTTGAATAATTCTCCTGTATTTCCCCCCTCAGAACAGCATTTATTAGAGTCAGAGTCTCAAACAGGTATAGCCCCCCCCCTTATGATAAAAAGTGAGCTATTTTAAAAATGCGCATTGCATTTTGTCAACATAGCAACCAGTGTTATTCTGAAAGACAGGAACATGAAACTAGCCATATTTATTCCTGAGATGTCAACAATAAATTTTACAGTTTGAAAAGGGATGGAACAGGTGAGGTTCATAAAGGTCAAAGGGTAAAATATTAGCTTATTGTTTAATATGGAAGAAAGCAAATTTGCTTTGTCATCATTTATTTTTTAATTTCATTGCAAATAAATGAAAAGAAAGATTTTCACTATATATTTCTTTTACTTAATGCAACAGTTTTAAATTTAAGTTGACTTTATTCCTATATTCTAAGACTTCTAATTTCCCCATAATTAAGGTCACTACTCACACAAATATGCCTTCTGGCAAATTATGGAAGCAAGAGCAAAAGAAACATAATTAGCTTATTTTCATGCATAAAATCAATGCTAAGGTACCATTTTATTCAGAACATCATACATAATAATATCAAAATAAGAAAAATAATTGCATAAATTTTTTTATTTCTTTTTAGGTGGTGCTCTACAGTTTCACATTTTGCATAGGGTTGGAATTTTAAAGAAAAAGAATTCCCCCAGGTTTCCTCACTAGTTATACTAGATAAGAAAAAAAGACCTTGTATATCTTAGGTATTGTTGAAAGAACCTTTAATTCCCTTTACTTTGGTGTATGATTGATGGGTGTAATATGGGTTATAGAGTATACAGCTTGGCCTTACTCCAGATGTGCACCTTTCAAAAAAGTGTTAGCTCCACTTGGTCATTTTCACTTCCTGAACTTCAGAGGTAAATTGTAAAAAAAGAGCCAATAACTTTTTTACATTTTATATGTTTGGTAATTCATTCATTGCACTTTCAGAAGCTGGCATTGTCTAGTCTGGCAAAATTCATTTTCCCTATTTTAATAGCTGCTAAGGATAGTGTACTTTAGACAAATTCAGGCTGATTTTTGGAGCACAAGGGAGCAGCCATTTTAGTTAGCAGTGTGCTAAGATCATTTACAATTTCCAAAAGCACAATATCCAAAGAAATGTCAGCCACATTACATCAAAGTAGCATAGAGGTATGCCAACATTCTCCCTACTGAGCATGTTTTAAATGCAAACAACTTCACCTTACATATGTCACTCTCTCAAAAGTACATAATAACTGGTGAGCAACCCCCCATATACATAGTCATTCAGCAGCAAGGGGGAGTATTTTATACTATAACACCATATAGACATAGTCATTCAGCAGCAAGGAGGAGTATTTTATACTATAATACCATACAGACATAGTCATTCAGTAGCAGGGGGGAGTATTTTATACTATAACACTACATTAGCATTAGTCTTTTAGGAGTTCATGACATATTAATACTACCCTGCATCAGGGTAGATGAAGAACACTTAATGTAGAAAAATATTCAACAAGATTTCAACAACAGTACTGTCCAGTCTCTAATAAGTGCAGTGATGAACACTAATGATATTTGCATTGCTTTCTAACCTTCCAGTGAGCTATTGAGAGCAGCAAAGTCAGCATCAGCAACTACAAGTTAATACTCAATTCCACTGTCTAGTTAATTTTAAAGGGAGATAGTTCATGTATTTTTTATTTAATGCCATTGGGATTATGTGAGTTTGTGCATGTGTGTTTGTGTGTGTGTGTGTAGTGATTATATATGACAATGCAATGTTCAGCAGCCATTTTTTTATTTGAAAGTATATTTCATATTTCAAAGAAATAATGCATTTCATTTTCTTTTTTTATTTTTCAAATTTTAACTTCCAGTCATATTATATAATAGTAAATAACATAGTCTGAGTTGTATCACATTATTTATATTGGTCCTGCACATTGACCTTCCCTACCCCACCTCAGAACAATGCTTCGAAAGTTAGTAGGTATTCTTCTGTTTTTCTCATTATGGTTAAACTCTTTTTTTTCATACTGCATTTTTACAGTTCAGACCTAGATATTTATCAATAGAGGTCTTTTTTTCAGACTGCATTTGTACTGTTTGGACCTAATTCCTTATCAATAAAGGTCTTTTCTTTTCTGGACTCCAGTTGTACAGTTAAGACCTAGTTCCTTATCAATACAGGTCTTTTCCTTTCTAGAATCCAGTTGTTCAGTTAGGACCTAGTTCCTTATCAATACAGGTCTTTTCCTATTTGTACAATTTTGACCTGGTTCCTTATCAATAGAGATCTTTTTTTTTCTTCAGACTGCATTTGTGAAGTTTAGACCTAGTTTCTTATTAGTAGGGTCTTTTCTTTTTCAGACTGCGGTTGTACAGTTTGGACCCAGTTCCTTGTCAGTAGAGGTCTTTTCTAATGGCACACATCATGATCTAAAAACAGACTTTCAAGTCAAAGGCATATACACAACTAAGGTAAGTTTAGATCATACATAGTTATTGAGATGAGCAGTGAGAAATTGCCCAGTAAGCATCTTATCTTGGATACTCAGTCATACATTCAGAACTTTTTATGACAAGGTTTAGGACTGCATACCTTTAGGGTGGAGGACTCAAACATGAGAGTTTGCTACATCAATTTAGAATGTTAGATAAAAGTAAGTAAAGAAATATTTGTTGATGCTACTCACCTTTTCCAGTCTGCAGATTAGTGTGGTGTTACAGAGAAATACAAAATTCAAATTTTGCCAAGATGCGCTGTTGCATCTCTGTCATGAAAAATTGGGTTAGTAACTAAGATTTGACGTGCACTTTATGGAAAGCAGTTGTCTTTTGAATATTTAACCTTACTTAAAACTTGAAAAGGCACTCTGTCTTTTCTCCAAAAAGAATCTATTTACATTCTTATCACTATCCTATGTCTTGCAGCATGACTTGCATGTGTTGCTGATTTCAGAAACATCAGTTCCACCATCAGCATTTTAGCTCATCAGGCTGTAAGACCATGTGAACTTATGGTATGACCATGTGTCTGTCATCCATTGTTTGTCATGCAGTGTTTTCTGTGTGCCTATCAGCATTTTCGATTTTCACTTTCTTCTCAATGACCACTAGACTGTCGTCAACTAAAGTTGGCAAGAAGCACTCCGACATGAAGGCCATTCAAGTTTGCACAAATGATAATGATCTGTCAGTAAATATGGCTTTAATTACTGAAAATACAGAATCCTTTAAATTACTTCTTCTCAAAAGCTTCTAACCGGAAATGAACTAAATTTGACAGAAGGTATCATGGTCTGAAGGACTTATAAATGTGTACAAATTGTGCTGATCTGCCATTAATTATGACCACCATTACTACAAGTAACAAAACTTTCAAATGACTTCTCATAAGCTGCTCCAGAAAATTGTAACAAAGTTTACATATAGCATCTTTGTTTGAGGGCCATTTCGGGTTTGTATTTGGTTTTTTTAAATATTAAAAAACCTCCAAATGACTCATCAAAAACCACTCTATGGACTTTGAATACAAATTTGACAGAAAGCATCTTGGGATGAAAGTCTTTCAAATATTTGAAAATGATTTTGATCTGGTCGTCAAATATGATCACCATTACTAAAAATAAAAAACTGTAAATGACCCCTACACAAAAACTGCTTGATAGAAATTGACCAAATTGTACAGAATGTATCCAGATATGAAGGCCTTTAAGTTTCATACAAATGATACCAATTTGCTGTCAGATGTGGCCACTGTTACTCAGAATAGATGAAGCAACTTTTTGAAGCAACTTCTTAAAAACCACTCTTCAGACCTTGATTAAATTTGACAGAAAGCATCATGGGATCAAAATTTACTTAATTAACCATTAATTTACTTTCAAATCATGTTGATCCGGTCATCAAATATAGACACCATTATTAAAATATAGAATAACCCTTAAATGACTTTCAAAAACTGATGAATAGGATATAACCAAATTTTACAGAAAGAATCCTGGTATGATGGCACTTACAGTTTATACAGATAATGCCTTCTGCCACTATATATGGCTGCCATTACTAAATATAGGGAAAAACAAAACAATTACTTTTTTCAAAAACCACTGAGTAATGTGCATTGCCCTGCAACACAGCACTGTTGCTGATCTGGACTGGTTTGATGGTAGAAAATGTACCTGCACACTTCTGGTCACAAGTTCAACACTTTAAACACCAAGTCAAACCATCCCCACCCCCAGCTTTACAAAGTTTGACCAACTTTTATATATTTTCTGCTAAGAAGGCCTTTAAGAACTATACATTATGCTAATCTGGAATCATATATGACTGCCATTACTAAACAATACAAATAAGCTTTCAGCAGCTGTTTTTATAATAAACCGCTCAAACTGATTTAAATTCACAGAAATCATCTTGGCATGAAGCCATTTAAAATTTATTAAAGAAGCAGAAGAGCTTTTAAGTGACTTGCATTAAACTGCTCCACAAAATTTGACCAAGTTCGTTCATTTATATTTGCTCGAATGATGCAGATATGCTGCCCAATATGACTGTTGGTATGAAAAATAGAAACTTTTGAATGACTCCTTGTCATTATCTGCTGAACAGAATTTGATTAAATTCTGCAGTTAGTCTTCTGGTTTGAAGGTTTCTAAACTCTGTCCAAAACAGAGTTGATGAGCCAAAACCCCAAAAATATGTCTAGGTTTCATATATGTACACACCATATTGTGTCAGAATGTTTTGAATGTTCCTTAACTGTACCGGATACAAGGATCTGCTGTAGCAAAGATGTAATATTGATAGAAAAAGAGCAATAACTCCAGCATAATTTTTACACCTGATATGATGAAACCTTTACAAGGCACATCTACATATAGTAAGCAATTGGCATACCAAATGACATCCAGTTATTTGTATGAGTTACAGAGCTGTGGTGGTTACAAGAAGGTTGAAAAGACAGATGGTTAGAAAAAGGTGATCACTAGCTCTATCATCTTGATCTTGGGCCCTAACAATACCAAAGTATATGTCTGATACTTTGTTACTCAAGGGCCATAACCTATAAACAGTTAGCATATTCTTTAACCTTTACATGAAATAAATTGATTTTGTACAGTTTAGACATCTTTCATAGTGGTAATACAGTCTTTGTTAATTGTGTGTTTTTTATAAATGTATAATTTAAAATATGACTTAAGATGCAAAAAAAAAATAACAACCTTTTCTATACAGTAAATATTAAAGATTACATACAGTTCAAGAAAATATGTATGCTTCCTTATTCTTTTGACTTTGCCTTTATATAGTTTAAGTTCTTCAATTATTTAGTGCATAAATACAATAATAAGGTAATATTCTTAAATGTAATTTCAGGATTCTTTAGCAGTTTGGAATGGGAGAAGAGTCATTATTTATGAATATTCTTCAGACAAGACAACAATTAAAGCATCAGGTAATTAACCTGTCATATTTCGTTCATGATTTATGATGCAGTAAATTTCTGCAGCTTTATGTTCCCTTTATTATTTTGTTGAATCAGTGATTGAAAATTTTTTTTGGGGGGGGGATTATGCTTTTTCCATGTTGATTATTTCGGCCAACTGATCTCAGACTGGTATCCTGATCAACATTTGAGTCAGTGCTTATGAAAATCAAGTTAATATGAAAAGAGTAGGTACAGCCATGTTTATGAAAGAAAGCAAGGACTAAAACATTGATGCATGGCAGAGATAGACACCATGGACTAAGACCATTGATGCGTGGCAAAAATAGACAACATGGACAAAGATCTTAGATGCTTGGCAAAAATAGACACCATAGACTAAGATCATTGACACTTGGCAAAAAAAAGACAAGATAGACTTGGAATATTGATGACAGGCATAGGTGCACAATGTATGGTATTTTTGGAAACAAGTTAGTGAGCAAAATCATACAAATGTATTTTACAAATTAACTGAAAATGCATTTAGACTTTTTAAATTTTTCAAGCAATATTTGAAAATAATGTAATAGAATTTTTTGAGTGGTTTCAATAGTCTGAATTCCTATGATCAAAAGAAAAAAAGTATTACATCAAAATATGGTAAGTGTGAACCTTTATATATACACTGTATGAATTCAGTATAATATTACCTTATGCCTAGAGTTTTATTTTGATAAACTAAGTATGAACCTTTATATACATTTTGATAAACTGAGTAATTACCTTTATATACACTGTATGAATTCAGTATAATATTACCTTATGCCTAGAGTTGTACTTCGATATACTAAATATGAACCTTTATATGCACTGTATGAATTCAGTATGATACCTTATGCCTAGACTTTGTACTTTGATATACTAAGTATGAACCTTTATATACACTGTATGAATTCAGTATAATATTACTTTATGCCTAGACTTTGTACTTTGATATGCTAAAAATGAACCTTTATATATTCTGTATGGATTTACTATAATATTAACTTTTGCTTAGAGTTTGTGTACCGATATGTTAAGATTTCTGTCCCACCTGCACAAGCCAAAAGCTTTGTCATCATTATGTCTTTCAGAGGTAAAAAACCTTGATGTGGTATTGTTGTTAATGTTTGTAGGATCCTTTGCAACAGAGTCCATGGTAATTTGCCTGTATGAACAAAATGTGTATTGCATTGAGCTTGGTAAGGTGCAGGTCAGAACTTTCCAGGTATGTTCTCCAGTACCACCACCTTCTAATCTAAGTTTACAAGTATTTGACAAGCTTTTTATTATTTGCTAAGCATTTATCTCTAGTGGTAGTTTTTTTCTGCCTGATGAAGACCAAAAGATTGCATTTTATGGTCAAATCATGTTATACATCACTGTTGCTATGATATCTCACAAGTGGAATATTGTTTTGCACATGTATCCCTTTATACCTACAGTCACCAATAAGATTGTTCATGTAACAATGTATATGTTACTACTCATTTTGTTTATTATTATTATTATTGTTATTATTATTATATTATCACTGAACATGAAGTTTTGAATGTCACAATCTTTTTAATATTGCTAGTGCAGTTGTACCTGATGATACAGCTCTTCCATTTTATAATGTAGTAGTTGCAGTCTATAAATGCCAGCAGTGTTATATTTGAGACATCAAGTGAAAATGAAGCCAGATTACATTTTGCATCTTTATGCTGATAAAATTCAGTTATATGCTGACCTTAAAGCTGATTGTGTTATGATGTTGTTCATCCATATGTTAACAACTTAATTTCAACACAATAGGTCAAGTTGTCCATCATCTACAGTTACCAAACTTTGTGGATGGCTTGCACATGGGATGAGGAAGAAGCTTAGCAATTTGGGGGTCATAAGGTTAATGGTCAAGGTCACTGTACCTGAAGGAAACAAAGTGATTGAAGTTAGTTTCCACATAATAACATTGGTTCTACATCAGATACTGGAACCAAGGTTTGTGGATTACTTGTACTTTGGGTAAGGAAGAAGCTTATCAATTTTGGGCCAAATGTCATAGTCACTGTTACTAAAAGAAGCAAAATAGCTTTTGTACAGAAATTTCAGTGATTGACCATATACCTTCACCAAAGATTGTGGATGACTTACACATTGGCTAATAAAGAAACATATTAGTTTTTGGTTCAGAAAGTCAAATGTTAAGGTCACTTTGAGTGAAAGATTTTTTTCCAGCGTGTGTAGATATCGTATGATTTGGGTGTTAAAAGGTCAAAAATCAGGGTCATTGTGGCTCATAGAAAAATGTTTTGTAGAGTAGTTTGTTTTCTTTTTAAGCTTTTGTTCTTTTGTGGATGACTTACACTTAAGGTAGTAAAGAAACTTCTGGGGTCTAAAGGTCAGTGGTCATTGGCATGATAAGTAGGATAAGAAAATAATGGTTTCAATATAGTAAGTTTAGTTCAAGGCTGCATACTTTCACCAAAGGTCAAGGCCATTGAAACTCTTTAGAAAATAATCTTCCAAGTCAACCATACCATCCTAGTGTCTACACAGAGGACTATTAAACACAGAGCAGGCACATAATGTGACATTGATAGTACTTTTATTCTTATATGTTCTCATTTGTCAGTGTTCCAGATACTACAGTTTCCTCTCCTGACCATTTTGATTTCCTAATATATAAGCAATACTGTGGCCAGATATTTCAGTTATTAAAAATTGCATGATCTAGTCAAAACCTATATTGTGTTTCCATTATACCACAATGTTTTTACTCTTCTGTAATACTTTTCTGTTTAAACACAATAATCTACATAAATATTACTTAAATTACTGAATTACTTAAACTTTGCTGCATAAATATATTCTGTCTATATTGCAGGGTACAGTGAAACAGGTGATAAATTTAAGTGAAGTAGAGGGTCAGCCTGTGTGTTTAGATGTTTGTGGTTCTTTCATGGTGTTTGGAACAGATATTGGAATCCTCAAAGTTTTTGATCTATCCAGAAGGTATGGCACATGTATAGTACAAACAGATTTATTGTTAATGGAAATCCATAAAAGACTTGAATGATAAAGAAAACTGACTCTCATGTACTTCATTTACTTAGATAAATTTTAGCATTATGAGCCTCATTTGAGCAACCTTCTAGAGTCTTGTTTTGGTGGCATATTTGGTAAAGATTCCAGTGTCACAACCCTAGGTAGAATTTCAATAGAAGATTAAGTTCTAATCCAGCTAAGAGCTCAGGGAACATGTTCAGTAAAAGATGGCTCTCTAATTAGTCACTTTCTGTGATATATTCACATCTGGAAGTGAATAAAGACTTTATTGTAAGTTTCAAAATATTGATAAAATATCTTTAAAATAATTCTTTTCATTCTTCAGATACATTAGCAAATCATAATACATTTGGTGTACATGCACCACCCTGAAAATCCAGCCCTTCCAGCTGGAAAAGATGTAATACAAATGTTAGAGCTTGTTTTCGCAATAAAAGTGATAAAATGGTTTCATCTTTGAAGTCAGACAAGAGTTGTCTCCCCAAAGAGTCATTTATGCCAAATCCCATTATTCATCAGTTAATTCTTCTGCTCATGGAAGGCAGCATACTCTTACAAGAGGGCTCACAAATACCTTTCACCTTGCGCCCTTTTTACCAGAATTCTTGAGAGTTTTCTTACCTCACTGATGTATACTCAATCTGTTTTCATATTTAATTTTGCTCTTTCTTCATCATAGATGAATACATGTACTTTGTCTAACTTTGTCATACAATAGGTTAATTGGCATTTTAATTTGCCTGCCCTATATTACAGTAAAACCTGTCCTAAAGGCCACCTTTTACTCAACAGTCACCTGTTAACAATTCACTTTTTAATCCTCCCCCCCATTTCCTCCCTAAATGTCCTGTGTGTAATGATCACCTGCCTTCAGCTGCCAGTGACTAGGCATTTCCTAACTAAATAATATTTTTTCCCTGCATTAAGCAGTGACTGGCATGTATTTACAGCAGTGACTGCTTAATATTTTGCTTCATGAGGAATGCATTGTTTAGATAAAGGAATATCATGTGAATTGTTATGCAAAGAGTTCTTTTCTTGCTTGTACTTACCATACTTCAGTCACATTCATAGTTTAGCTAAAAGGTGTCAATATTCAAATTCAGAAATGAGGCAGTTCTATTATTAGGGTTGAATCAATTCATTTACTGGATGGCAAAAAAAGCAGTTGTGTTATTGCAACAGAAGTGGAAGTAACATTCTGTGCCAGTAGAATAGGTATAGTTAGATATATTCATCTATTTGCCTTTGAATTAAAGCTGTCTCAGAAGAAACGAGTTTGTCTTTGAGAAGAGATTCACGTTACATCCCTTTTTATTAAGTTTAGGGATCATTTAGTATTTAAAACTTGTGTGTAAAGGCAGGTAAAGTTTCGGTTACTGGTTCACAAAGGAGAGCCATTTATGGCTTTCTTTGCTTTCCTGTTCATCGTAGGTTTCTCACGTAAGCTGACTGTCTTTTGATTTATGTGAGTTGAGCAGTTGACTAATTTCACAGAGAACAACATATACATGTAATTTATTATTTTGTTGTACAGTGCACATAAAACAATCTTGGTAATGTAATTAATAATGATAATGATGATGGTGATGATATTTGGTGCATGGTATTTGTTCAAAAATCAATTTTAAAAGGTGGAACTGTGTACAGTGGTTACCTGTGTGCAGTGGCCATTTTTGCCTGTGTGCAATGGCCAGTTTTGCCTTTTCTCATAAGTGGCTGCTAGTGACAGGTCTAACTACTTGAAATTCATCAGAGTACTTACCATTTTGTATGCTTTGTCTAGTAAATGATTTTTTATAAGAATAAAATCATTTCTGTAGTCTCTGGCATTTATCTTAATTCATTGCATCCATTTCACAGTAAGTTCTGTGCAGTGCTTGACTGATTTCATGCTGTTGGTTCAGATTAAATGTGGGGTGTGTAAGAGATTCATGCTGGCTGAATGGTATAATTGATAAGCTGAATAGGGTGTTGAGAAATGCACACACAAGGATGTGGATGCTATTACTGTTGCCCTGTGCCGCATCATTTGACAACTTCTGCATGACCAAGTCATGAAGAGTGGAAAGAGTAAAGGATAGAAGAGTTGCTATCACAGGCTTCCCCAGAGATGCCATCTATTCTAGATTTGCAGAATTGTTACAAATTTCTTTTGCAAATGTCCGCTTTTCCAAATTATATTGACAAAATTCCAGAAATATATATTTTCTGGCATACAGTTTTGAACAGTTTTCTGCGTAGACACAGAAAGAAAAGTATTTCAGTACCAGTATGTTAGACCGATACATAGTCTCATTGTAAAATCAGAAAAATAGAAATCAGTCGATTAAACTTTAAATAGATGAAATATGGCATCAGAAATGAAGAAAACTTATGTATTTCCAGAATGTTGAAGGAATTCAAGACTTCCTTCTTTGATCCAGTGATCCCCGGGGAAGACAGAGCTTTCCTTGCACCCATAGAAGATGTTGTTTTTGCTTTTGTCTCCAGAGTTCTGTTTGCTGCCACCTATTCCATCAGTGGCATCTTATAATTGATGTCAGTTGAAACCTTTGTGCATAGTTCAGAAATTCTATCTCAACATGTAACAACTGATTCACAATGTTGTATCATCTGGATGCATGCTTAGTTTGTTCCTGATGGCTCTATTTCAGCAATTTAAGCATAGCCTAGAATCCTCCTTTGAGAACCCGGCTGACACACACATTCATGCATGGCTCATGTACTCAACAGGGCAGCTCAGCGCTCACTCTCTAGTGGCATAGCTGCTTCCATTAATATCCAGCTTGCAGATAAAAATACAGTCGTGTCTGTGTCTGTGCTGTTAGATGATCATCACAAGGCCTTGCTCAGATCATGACATATCTTCCATCCTCCTATTCCTTGGTCATATAGAGGATCAGGAAAGTGGCTGCCAAAGAGGTAAATCTTGTGCTGTCCCATAATTCTAGAGCCTGGCCCTCATTTCCTAAGAGAGACCATGGAAATAGGAAAGACTTCAAGGCATTGCTTCCATGGAAATCCTCCATCATTTTCCTCTTTGATGGCTCAGTTTAGGAGGGCCACCAGTAATAAAATCATCCTGGTATGTTGAAGACTTAAGCACATTACAACAGAATGGAAGACACTAACCTCTCACAATCAATGGGTCTTGCAACTTGTCTCAGAGGGCCTCCAGATAACATCCTTGGAAACCTTTATCAAGCCAGTGTTCTGCAACAGATAATAAAAATTGTATAAACGAGGACTGTGGATAGATTGTTCATAACACAAACTTTCCAGGATTTTACTCAAGACTTTTCCTAAAGCATAAGGCCAATTTTGAACTTGAACCAGTGTTAGATCTAAAGTCACTAAATCAATACATTTGAACACCAAAATTCAGAATGGAGATGCCAAAGTTGGATCTCATCACTGTTCAGAAGATTTTTCAGTTTGGACAGCAAAGATGTATTGTTTTCCCATAACTTTCTAAGGCTTACATAGCAGGGATGCCATGTACCAATAGAAGACACTCCCTCTTTTTCTGTATAAATTTTTGGGTCTTCATGAAAATCATGGACAGAGTTGTTTCAGTTTTCAGAATGGCCTCCTCATGTTTGATCATCATTACCTGGATGATAAGCTGTCAAAATATCAGAAGAGCAGTCATTTATACCTAGACATGTTTTTTTAAATTTTGCTTCCCATAACCTTGCATTCCTTGTTAGCAGGGACAAATCCATTTTCATTCCATTCATTCACTAGAACAAGAATTTAAAATCATATATGCAGTGTCTCCTGTTTGCTCAAAGAGCCGAATTTCAGACCAGGAAATTCTTTGCCTTTTGGGGTTTTTGTAATACAGTTGTGGATCTTCTCACTTTGTTCCATTTGTTCTTAAGACCCCTCCAGATGATCCTTCTTTCCTCAATGTGGCCAGAACTTTGTTCTCTAGACTAATAAGGAAAGTTTCAAGCACATGAGGTCTAATCTCAGCAAATGTACTGACCTCTCTTGGATTATGGTGGGTATTCCACTGCAGGATCAATGGACAGAAATTACAGCCTGCAGGGATGCTAGCATTGACTGGCTATGATGCCCACCTCCTAGCCTCCTTTAAAGAAGTGCAGGTTTGGCCCCTTCAGAAGTGCCCCATGCACATAAGTCTTCTGGAGAGAAGAACCATAGTAAATGCCTTTTAACAATGGCCAGAGAAGGGCATTCTTACCATGTCTGACAACTTGACTGTCTATAACATCAGATTACAAGGGAGAACAAAGTCTCCAGGTGGTGTCATGTCTACAAATCTGTTCAAGTCCACCATATCCCAAAAAGGTTCTTTGTTCTATTCATCCTTCATTCTTCAGTCAGATCTGAAGCCACTGGCATTGACTTCTCATTGATCTCTTTGTTACTAGGTGGAACACAAAATCTCTCAACCTTCATCTTGCCAGTTCCAGATTCAGAAGCCTGGGCAGTCAGTGCCCTTTTCCTGTAATGGTCTTGATGCTTAGGACTTTCCCCCAACTACTCTGATTGCCAAGGTCTTTCAGAATGCAAGGGAATCCAAGTGAAGACTAATTCTGATTGCTTTTCTAAAGTGAGATAAGTCATGAATCGATGACCGCCCAGAATCTGTTAGTGAAGCTTCTCAGGAAAATCATGCCTTCTCCTCACCGGTGCAACAACCGTGCATGCAGGTTTTCCATCCAAACCCAAAATGAAACATTTCTTCAAAAAAGAGTGGGCATGATTGCTTTGGCCTTGAAGTCTACTTAGCCATTTAGAAGATAGAGATCTTGCTTGCCTTAGCATTCAAAGAAAGAAGGACAATATACCTGCTCAGGCTGTGTTGTCCAGGATTCAGTTGGTTATATGCTCAGCCTTCAAGAAATTAACACGTGTTCAATTTCTTATGCATATCGGCTGATGAGGGTATGACAATTTCCACCAGCATAATGTCTGATTGCAACTGGTCCATGACTGCCCCAGCTCAGAGACCTCTTAACCCAGAAGTGCTATATGTAACTGAGTGGGATCATTATCAGTGTTGCAATATCAGGGCTTTACATATTTTTTCCAAGTTGCTTGTGCAGGACAAGTGACTTGGGAAAAGTGACCTGTTCTGGCCAATTTTTTATTTATCCCCTTTTTCTAGTTCATATTTTCTCCATTTTCCTGTGTTTAATGTTGATTATGTTATCCAAGGGCAGCATATGTAATTATCTAAATATGACTGTATTGTATTCATTATTAGGTACTTGATTATGTACTTTAATGTAATGCCGCAGTGTCTTTTTTAGAATGACTAACCTGTTAATTTTACTGTTTTACTTGCCTGTTTGCCCAAATAAGAGGAGTATTTTTTTTATTGTTGAACATAAAAAAACAAAATAAAGTGTCTTATATTTAGTGCCTGACCCCCTCCACACACACACACACATGGCAAAGATCATTTGTAGTAACCGATGGGAACCTTCCAAAAGCAGATGGAAATAAATAATAAATATTGCAAAAAGGGCTGACAAGAAGAAGTTAATTTTTGGCAAGGTCTAATCTACTGGCATATATCACATTTTGTTATTTCAAATCATATCAAATATTTAAAACAGAAATGGGATATATTCCAGTAGATTAGACCATGCTGAACCTAAACTTGTTTTAGTCAACAACTTTTTGTAGAAGAAACCAATTTTTGGATTAAAATATGTTTGTTTAGTAACAATTGCCCAATCACTGTATGGGTACAATCGCTTAACAGTTAAATTCCTGGAGAAGTGTACACATCCACTATAGTGTAAATTACAATGGATGGGATTTGGTGCCAGTTCTCTGTCCAAGGGTAGACAACTCTTGTCTGAGTTCCATTTTGTCAAACAGTTAAGCTTTTAGTACTCTGGCTTTTAAAATGAGCCTAAAGATGTGCTGAATGACTTTTTTAGCTTGGAAGAGATGGTTTTACAAGGTATTGCATGTAATTCTGACATATTAAGATGGGGTCATATTATTATTTTACTTCAAAAACATTTTCCACATTTTTTAAATTGACTGAGAATATTTTATTAAAGTTATAACTATACATCAGTTCTTATTACATTGGCAGAATGTGCATAACTTTGTTCATAATTTTGATTACCTTTTTGGTTTATATGAAATGATTAATTTAATAATTGATGGAACAATCACTTTGCCCACCTGTAAGTCAAAGATTGACAGATTGCAACCAGCACTAGTTTGATGCGAATTTTATGTAACCAAAGCCAGGCTAAAGATTGTCATCTGGCTTGAGGGAAATGTTTTGACCATCTCCACGATAAGCCACTCATAACATAAATTCCAAAAGTCATAATTTCAAATTTTCTGATCCAGTTTTCTTGAAATTGTTAGTGTCTACTGCAGATGCATTTTACTTTCCTTGAAAGATTTTGCAGTAATAAAGACTGGGTTTTTTAAAAATATATTGCCTTGGTATTGAAAATTTATGGAAGTGCTGTTGTTTGGTAAACGTACAGTCTTGTGTCATTTCAGTAAAATTGCATCTGACAAATTTTTACAGGTGCATCCATATCTTTTCATTTTGGATTTTCATCATGAAAATCTTTTTTGTACATATATATATATATATATATATATATATATGCATGCTATAGCAAATCTTCATGTAAAAATATGCAACATACATTCCACAGACATCTACTTCACAAGATTTGTCTTGTTTACAGGGAAGCCAAGCCTCATAGTCACCCAAAAAACCTGAGTGAAATAGTTCCCAGTTTTGGTGGTCTTCTGTCAGCAAAATGCAACTGTAATGGATCAAAAGTGTTGGCTTCAGCTAAACTGGTTGGTTTCTTTTGATTTCTATTGTGTATATTCTCATTATTCTCACTATGAGAATGAAATCATATGGACAACGTTTTTTTGCATACCAGGGCCCAGCAACGTGGAACGAATTGCCCACTGAACTTAGACACAAAGACACAATGATCTCATTCAAGAGCGCTCTTAAAACTCACCTATTTCAACTGCAAGAACAGACTTAAAGACCTAATAATGTTTCTGTACCTTAAATATTAACAGCATGTTTTCTGTTTTCTAATTTCGTGGTGTTGGCTTTTATTTTTGTAATCATATCATTATGTATGTTTTTTAAGTGTTGTCAAATGTTGTAAAGCGCTTAGAGCTTCTAAAGATTAGGCGCTATACAAAGTCCTCATTATTATTATTATTATACGCTTGTGATTTCTGTAGTGCAGTGGTTCCCAAACTTTTTTGAGCCACTTCCCCCTTGGTTATCCTCAGAGCCCCCCTACCTTACCCCATAACAAGCATTATTCAGCATTATCACCCCACCCCCCAAGAGGGCAGTACCACCCACTTTGGGAACCACTGCTGTAGAGTATCTCTATTGTGATTTCAGTAGTGTATCTGCACTGATTTCAGTAGTGTATTTGCACTGTGATTTGAATAGTGTATCTGCACTGTGATTTTTAATGTGTATCTGCATTGATTTCAGTAGTGTATCCACATGGTGATTTCTGTAGTGTATCTAATTCAACTGCAGTGAAATATAGGTCACACCTCAAAATTAAGACCACTCATTCTCTGTTTTATATTAAGGAGTCTGCTTGAGATCAGAAATTCTGCAGGCATGGTATCCAGTCATGATAAATACAGTTATGGAAATTTACAAAGTGTTAAAAATTGTTAATATTTGTAATTGAAAAAAATTCATATGCACAAAATGTATTGGTCATTCTCTTCCTTTATCTATGTAGCTTCAGACCAATTAACACTCCACTGCACTCTGCAGCATACAGTTGTTAGAGGTGTACTTTAAGGGTTTCAAATAGAAGTTTGTGATCACCGTTTTATTTGCACAGGAATCACCTTTTACAGTTCTACAAATTCAAAACAATAATTTTAATAATTTAGTAATTTAACACCATATTCCATTGGAGACCATTGATCCAGTGATGATTATCTTCTTCTAAGTCAAGAAGATGCTAGCTTTTTCCTATTAGGCATTATTGGAAATGCTTGCCTGACTCAATTGAGTCTTTATCAGAGAGAACTGTAAATGTTCAGTTTCTTGCACCCAGTTAATGACAGTCAAGTGTGGTAGTCGCGTTCAAATAGTGGAGAGAGGACAGCAGATCTGATGCTACTTGTCAAATTGCCTAAATATAGCTTTGTTAATTGTACAGTATAGAGGTTGAATGTTTGGTTGCAATGGAGGTGAAATGAGATAGGCTAGCAGATGCTTACCATACAATATACAAATGATAACAGATGATTTACATGTCGAACAGTTTGCATACATCGTGGCCACAATACAACAGATGAAAGAACACAGTGAGCATAGATGATCCAAGACCAGGTGTGATTACCACATACAGTGGCACACTAGATGGTTTAACTAGAGATGTAAAAAATGAAAGCAAACAGTCAAAATTTTGGCCAAGAACATGGGTTTGTCTCTAGATTTTGAGTATGACTGACAACCATTGCATGTAATTATATTCAGGTGAAATTAATAATAAATAAATGTTTTTTCCCAGAAAATCATTCCTTTTGTTTATTTTATCAGCTAAGTAGATAAGATATTCATTTAAAACAAATTTTTTATTTCTCCATGCAGAAGAGGGTTTAAATTGAAGTCATACAGCTACTATTTCAGCTTCAGAACATAACCCCCCACCATTGGCATTGCCTCTACAGCCCCAAGTTACTTTCCAGTTTAACTTGAATTAATTGCAGTCCCCAATCTTTTTTTTTGTTACCAGCCTGATGGGCAGCCTGATCCCAAGCTGTACTGCTGGGACCTGGAGATGGATATGGTGACATATTTCAACCTTGAGACTGGAAAGGGAGAGCAGGATGATTTCCCACCAGACCAATTGCTCACAACCACTGAGAAAGACAGTGCTATTGAGATGAGTGATGCTGACAAGTGAGTGTAAATCCTGGCATGCCATTAATGTTGTAGTACCCAAGTCCAACTGTCTGTAGTGATGTTTATCCATTGGTACTTATAAGCATATTCAGATAGCTATTTTTTGTTATCTAATTAAAGATAAAAATTGTTAAATCAATAATATTTTGGATGCAGGTATTCAGGTAATGAAGGTGGGTACAAGTACCAAAATCCAGCCCTCAGTCTTTATTCAGGTTATGAAGGTGGGTACAAGTACCAAAATCCAGCCCTCAGTCTTTATTCAGGTTATGAAGGTGAGTACAAGTACCAAAATCCAGCCCTCAGTCTTTATTCAGGTTATGAAGGTGGGTACAAGTACCAAAATCCAGAACTCAGTCTTTATTCAGGTTATGAAGGTGGGTACAAGTACCAAAATCCAGCCCTCAGTCTTTATTCAGGTTTTATGTCTTATTGTTGATTTGATCATTTGATTATTCATTACATCAGTTCCCATATGTCTTAATATCAAAATATATCAATATTATGTTGAATAAAGAGAACTGCTGTTGATGTTGTCGCCGGTTTGTGCATCCTACAAGCAAAGTTAACCCTGGCTGACATAATCAAAGAATTGAGCAATTCTTAAAGTAACCTGAAACAAATTTTTAAAGTACTTAGTATGATTTTTGTATTTCCACCATTCTGTCTGTTACCAAATTTCATTTCTATGCAATAACTTGAGTTCTCACAATCTGTAATGACCAAACTTTGCAGATGGCATGTACTTCTTGACACAGAGAAGCCTATTCGTTTCAGAGTCCTAAAGGTCAAAGGTCAAGCTCACTGACTAAAAGTATTTTAGTTCAGAAAAATGTTTTCCCTGTGATAACATTTGTTTACCCTCACAGAAATAGACCAAACCTTGAGAATGGCTTGAACATGGGGTACAGAAGAAACCAGTGAATTTTGGATTCAAATGGTCAAAGATAAATAGTTTCCACACAAAATTTTCAGTTCTTGACCATGTACCTTAATCAGAGTTTGTGGATAACTTATGTGTTGGGTAAGAAAGAAGTCAAAAGCTCAAAGATCAAAGTAAAAAACTGAAAGAAGATAACTTTATTTTGCATAATACTTTTAGTACTAGACTGCATATCTAGGGGTAGGGATTGCATTTAAGGTATAGAATAATGGAATAATGGTTTCAGCACAATAAGTTTAATTTGAGAACATGAATCTTGACCAAAAGGTCCTGGTCATGGAACCTTATAGAAACACAGTTGATGTAGGTCACAATACCCTACTAGTGCCTGCATAGAGGACTGTTAAACTCTTGTGCCCTATATGTTAAAAATTAACAACATAAGCAAAATAGACCAATGTGTATTTTCAAAAGACAATAATGCAAATCTGCAAAGAGTTATTTCCCTTAGCATAGGGGATAACTGCTGAAGCCACGGTTGGGAGATAGGTGCAGCATGAAGAATCCAATGCTAAATTAGATAATTTTGTGTCTGTGGTAAATTTGAATGAAATAATAAAAAGAACAGTATTTTTAAGGTTTCAGACATTATCCATTTTTGAAACGTTGAGAATAATTATTGGCAGTTTAAAGTGAGGCAGTCCTTCTTTTGCACAAGGACCGATTCATAAATGGCAGTGCACTTATTTGCACTCGTTATTAACTTTAATTATTAAAAATATTCTTATTCATATTAATAAATCATTTGGTCTTAAAAAGAATATTTAATGTACCACATAAAAACTGCAAAAACTTGAATCTTTCAATCTCAATTTTAAGTGTGTCACTTATGAATTTTTGATCCAGATTTGGGTACCCTGCTGGATTTAGGTATAATGGCATTACACTCAAAGACTTGCTGAACACTTGCTGCTTCATTCCTCTGTTGTAAATCCTTCTGCATTTCTCTGTAAAAAATCATTAATTTTTATCAGTCTTATACAGCATTAAAAACTGCTTTAGATTTTGGTAAATTTACACAAATATGGTCATGTATTTGTAACATGATGTCAGAGTTATCTATAAGCAAATTCTTTGCATCTTAAACCCTCAAAAACTAAGTTGTCACTTTTTCACAGGGTTCAGATATTAAAATAGAAAGCATGTTTTTCATTTTCTTCATTTAACTCTAGCTTTACTGATCACTGAAGCAGAAATAAGAGAAAAAAACAGCAAGAAGATAGCAGAAGCTTATGTTAGGAGCCTGAGGTTAGGAAACAGGGATGACATTAAAAAAAGGGGGCGAGGGTCATATGATCATAATGTATTCTCAGATATGATAATTGCCAGTTTTGGCAGAAATTATTTGATAAACGTTTTTTCACTTTTACTTTTTTATCAGTGTTAGAAAAGATATCCTTGAAAGCATATATTGTGTTAGTATATGGGAATGAAGCAATTTTGTATATCAACCCAATAATTGTCATCATTCCTGGTGTTGTTTTTTTTTTTCCATCAATAATTATATTGAGTGTAGGTGTAGCATTAGTCATTTTAGTTTCCATTTCACAAGATCATTCATAACCTATATCTAATTCCCTACACTGTAATCTCTACTTTGGTGACTGCTTTATTCACTTGAAATGTCACTTCTACTTACATATCATGGATAAGTAATACCTGCTTCTGCTGTTGTTAGGGTGATACTTTTAAGCGGAGTAGGACATAACCTTTGCAATAGAATTTTATCAAAACAACAAAGATGGGATTTTTGGGTATAGAGAATTTCGATTTTGTTTTCTGTGGTAGTACACAACTACTCCTTTTTTTAACTTGATTTACCAGCTACAGCAGTAATGTTGAAATGTAGATCAGAACTCAAAATCAAGTCCACTATGCATTTGTTATTGTTTTCCTGTAGAGGAAAAGATCAAGCAGCAAAAGACATAGCAGGAAGATATCCTATCTCCTTTTTTTGGGATGCCAATGAGCCCAAATTGGTGGTGTGCGAAGCCAAGTTCAAACCCAAAATGCCAGTGAAAGTTGAGAATGATAAGAAGAAACCCTATCTGACAAAGACGGTGGATATGGGACCAGTAAGTTGCCATTTTTTGTTGCCTAAATATGTGACATTTTTTTTATAAACACCTTCTGGACTTTACCCTCAGATGGTCTTTGTGATGAGGTATATTTATCAGGGAATAAAAAGGAAAGGTGTTCAGAATTTTGTATGATGAGTTGAGACCAACAGATAATGGATGATCTGTTTACACACAATTGGATTGTTACATCTGCATTTTAACAGGTTGTGATCATTTTGTAGGTCCATATTATGATCATTTAGATCCATACATGTGTATATATTCGTCCTTCAGCTGGTTTTCCTTGTAATCTGAAGTTAGCATATGCCTTTGTGGGAATATGGTCATGATTTTCTATGTTTCATGAAAATGAACTGATTGGATGATGACAAAAGTTTAAAATCCTCAGATGGATCGTTAGGGAGATTGGGGTTACAGGACTAAATGTTTCAGAGGTATCTTGTAATCTTGCTTGTAACCTAAACCCTCTTGACACTGACTTCTGGACACTGATCATATTAGGCATGGAGACTTTTGTATTCTGAAAGTGGAGTGGAGTGGAAGTGGTAAAGTCAAATAAAAATATAGAATATTTGCAATTGTTTCCATAACTGGTTTTCTTTTTTAACTCACTTGGCCATTAAACCAAGCTAGTGTGTGGCATGGTCCTGCATCCTTCATCCATTGTGTGTAGTGTGCTGACAATTGCAATTTCAATTTTTTCCAAAGAACCACATGAACGAATTTGACCAAATTTAAAACGTCACTTCCCGGCATGAAGCTCTTTCTAATTTTATCAAATGATGCTAATCTGGCATAAAATATGGCCACTGTTACTAGGGAAAGAAAAACTTCTGAATGACTTCTTCTCAAATACCACATAACAGAATTTATCCAAATTTTACAGAAATTATCCTAGCATGTATTGGTTAGTCTTTCATATTTGTTCTAACAAGTGATGTTTATATGCTATAAATTATGGCCACCATTTCTAAGAATAGAAAAATCATTAAACAACTTCATCCAACTCACCACTCCACAGAATTTGACCAATTTGATGACAAGCATCCTAGCATAACAGTCTTACAGATTATTCAAATGATTCCAATCCTTAGTGAAATTTGGCTATTGTTTCAAAAAAATAGCAAAATATTTAAATGACTTCTATCCCAAAACCACTTGAAAAAAATTTGACCAAATTTGAGAGAAAGCATCCTGATATGAAGGACTCGCATATTTGTTCAGTGATGCCAATCAGCTGTCAAATATGACCACTGATTCCCCCCCCCCCCAACCTTTAAACAACTTCTCGAAAACTGCTCAGCAGAACTTGAGCAAATCTGACAGAAGGCATCCTGGCAGAGCTGGCTTAAGAGTCTATATATATGATGCTGATCGAACATGCCAGGCAATCATAGATCTTGTTTATTTTATTGATATTATCTGCTAAGTGGATTGTCTGTTTTCCTGTACAATTGGTTTTGTTTGATGTAGGTAACAAACACACCCAGACTTGAAAGTGTCTAACCTACAGTAATTTGAAACACTGGCTGGCTTTACTGAGGACTTGAGATTGTGTGAGTGTATGATTATTGATTTACTGATGACTTGAGAATGTGTGAGTCTATGATTATTGCTTTACTAAGGACTTGAGAATGTGTGAGTGTATGATTATTGCTTTACTGAGGACTTGATAATGCATGAGTATATTATAATTTCTTTACTGAGGACTTGAGAATACCTGAGTGTATTATAATTGCTTTCCTGAGGACTTGAGAATGCACAAGTGTATGATTATTGCTTTCCTGATGACTTGAATGTGTGATTGTATGATTATTGCTCTACTGAGGACTTGAGAATCCATGAGTGTATTGTAATTGCCTTCCTGAGGACTTGAGGATGCATGAGTGTATTATAATTGCACTTAGTTCACTTGCTTTCTTTGCCTGTGATTAAATAGAATTAACACAGAAGTTTTAGTCATCTCATGACAGTGACGATTTTATTTCTTTGTATCCTGAATTGATTGAAACAATCACGGTTTTTAATAAATTACATCTTATAATGTCTAGTTGGTCCTTTGTGAAAATGTTGCCCATTTTACACTGAATATGACCATCATGGAAGCCCTAAGAAAATTTTGTT
>JAECUM010031324.1:0-37049 GCA_016617855.1 Megalonaias nervosa | reverse complement strand
TAATGCATATGTTTGAATCATTTTGTGGCCAAATGAACGCATCGAAGTCGGAGCACGAGACAGTTAATAAAGCCTCTAGTTGTATGTAATGACAAGATTATTTTTACAATATTGTGGTCGGTTTAAAGGTCACACAAAGTTAAGACGATCTATGCATTATTTACGGTTAACGATATTTTCAGGCCCGGCCCTAGGGCAAGGTGAACGATGCAACCGCCTTGGGCCCCGTGCTTCTCCGCATTGCATTATGTTTTTTTTTTATTTTTTTTTTTTCGTTTTTGCTTGGGTCCCATTTTCATCGCTTGCTGCCTTGTGCCTCGCGTGCTGCCTTGGGCCCAGCACATCCTAGGGCCGGGCCTGGACATTTTCTTAAAATGCTATTGTATAGGACATGCTGCAACCAAACGTATCGTCTCAGTGACATATCAGATACATTCAAAAGTGTTATTGAGGAATATAAACCTTTTTTTTTTTCAATGAGTGGACGAAGAAAAACGTATCTAATATATTTTGAACTCGGTGTGAGTACAAGACAGGAATCACTCTGAAGTGCGAGAGTTTCCTATCCATGGATAAGGTAGGATTGATTGATTGATTGATTGATTGTTTGGTTGATTGATTGATAAGGTATGCACGTGTCAACAAGAGAAAGATGGAAAAGCGTTATCGTTATAAACACAGACCTTTGTGTCTAAAAACCTATTTCTTTATATCTCTTCACTCTTCTGTCTATGACCCTTATGAATATGTTTATATTTTGTTGCTATTTTTTGTTTTGTTTGTTCGATGTTGTTGTTGTTATTGTTGTTTGTTTGTTTGACTTTGTTTTATTTTACATTTGTTTGTAAATATGTACTCCGCTCTACCTTATAGTAAACCGCATGTACGTTTCCTCAAACTCTGAAAAGGGTAACTTACTATATGAAATTCTATTGCGTTGTGCCGAGCGATTAAGATCGTTTTCCAGCCCTGTCGGTACAACAATTTTTGCATTTGGCCTTAATTTGATGTACAAGACTGAGTCATTCTCTTGGATTCTCATAACACAGGATGATCCATGTTTTGATCCGGTCAAGTTTCTCTTCTCGAATCCGCGATTTAGCACCTATTAAGAGCTGGGGAAAGATTAGAGTGTTGCATATCTAGCTTACAGTTTATAAGACTGCAACAAAACTAACACGATGGATCAGATAGTTTTGAAAGTAATTGCTTATATCAAACAAACAAAGTGAATGACTCGAGCAGGAAAATCTTACTCGCTAATAACTTTGGTCCAACTGCAAACAACATGGTCCATGATCTGCCGGCGCATTATGCGCCGGCAGATTAGGGTCTGTGTTCTTTGTTCCACTGATTACTCCTGAAAAACTGCTTAGACCCAGATTAGACAGCGCATTATGCGATGGCAGATCTTGGTCTATTCAACTTGCGGCTGTATCCAACTTGTACGAAGGTAAGTTTTATGGATTTAAAATGATCGTGGTGTATGTTTTTGAATACCATTAAGGAACCATGGGTGGCACACTCATATCCAAAACATAACGATTTTGTTTAACTCACCCACCAGCTAATGTGAAATTTCTTTTTTCCTTTGTTATGAGAACTAGCACTTTTTTATATCTCCTTTCACTTCACAGATCTTACGACTCGCTTTTAAAAAAGTTTTTAATATTAGCGTTATGCATATCATGTTCTTTATTAGTGAACAGTACTTTTTTTGCGTCCCCTCAAAGTGCTCGCCATGCGCCTCTACACACTTTCTCAGTCGATGTTAGGTTTTAAATCCCATTTTGTGTTTAATGTTTGGTATGATGTTTCTACACTAGAAAACTTCCAAGCGCACGACGGTTTTCAAGTCGTCAACCGAATTTTGATAGCGGGATTCAGCTTAAAAAAAAAAAGAAAAAAAAAAGTAACCCACCCCACTAACAGAAGAGGACCTGGAGGCAAATCAGGCTGTGTGGAGAATGTGACAAAGTTTGTATGCTGAGTTCCTTCACGCAGTCTGTCGTGACGACGTATTTCATGCCCTGGTGCGTTGTCGTGATGATGTAGATAGATACCTGGGTTATCGGAGCTCGTACGGGCATTTCGTCGGTATTTTGCAAAGTTTTGGCAACACTTTGGAAGCATAAAAATGTCAAGTGACTTTGGCACAGTCAGGCACAGTTAACTGGATGACCACACCTTTGGAATCGAAAATAATGTGTGTAAATGCGTGTGAAGTCCATATGTTCGACTACGTCGAGCAGTTTGTGATCTCCACTCACTTTCTCAGGTCCAAACTTCATTATGTTCTCTTGCGTCAGGTCGAAGAATGACAATCGATGATTGGTAACCGTTGACAATCTCATCAAACATCTATGATCACTCTTTTCATATTTGGCGATTAGCTGTTTGGCGAGTTCAATCCGACTCTGTTTTGATCATCCGTCAATTAATGCAGGACCCATGTAGCACAAACTAATTTTGAGATTTAAATGATTCTTCAGTATATTAAAAACAGTTGATGAAATGCCCGTGATAATATAAAAAATTTGCACTTTGTATCGAGTATCTTCATCAATGGATCCCTTCATAGCAACCACTTCCCCCACTCACTAACGGCAAACAATGGTCTTGAAGTTCGAAGGTCATCTTCAATAAATTCGCGACTAACTCAACAAGATGAAACCAATTGTATGATATGACAGAATGGCATCCTCAGACTTCATTCAAATCGGTATCAACGTCAGTAGGAGAACATCCTAAGAGCACACGGATTTTACAGTATGCTTTATGATGTCGGCTTAGTACAGCGCCTAATCCTGAGAAACTGTAAGTGCTTTACAATATTAGATAACACATAAAAACGTATACAACGACAATATTACAAACCATGAAATTACAAAATATGCGTGCTGAATAGTTAAGGGAATAAATAGTATGGATACAAGCAGAATTGTTCACCTTGTACTTTTACGTCAGTCATTCCCTGTGCTATATCACAAGCACACATATGCAGTCCATTTTAAAGAAGCAATTTGTCTATCGATCAACACTAAATTTATTTACAGGCGAAATAAATTGTGACAAAATATTCAGAAAACTCCTCTTTTATTCTGAGAAAACCTTGAGGAATGTCTATTTATTTAAGTTAGGGCATCGCACTACGACAACCAGGTAATAATAACGACGAGAGGTGCTATTGTTAACCTCAAGGTGAAGCATTTGTGAACGGCATGTATAGTGAAGATAGCTGTATTGAAACCAATACTCGACTAGATACCCTGCACTCTGGCTAGGTTTTTGGCTGAATGAATGGTGAAAAACTGAACATGTCAATATGATGTATATTTTATTTACCAACTTGGAGATAAACCCAAATGAAATTCGGTCTCCAGAGTGGCAACTAGCTTAGATAATCGGAATACAAGATTACCTTATAAATAAGCGAACATTTTGCTCATAATTAAAGTCATTAAACATCTTCATAATATTAACCTATTTAAAACGTTTGATCAAAATCTGATAATAAATACGGTTGTTAGAGTGTTGACAAACCCAGCCAATCAGAGGCAAGATTACCTTATAAATATGCATGTTTCGCTCATACAACAACCAAGAACACATTGATAATATCAGCCGTTTTAACTTTAAGTATGATCACAATTGATTCATTAATACCGTTTCTAAGTGGTAAGAAGCAAAGTCAATCAGATGCGAGATCAAGTCATTATTTTTCGTAAATTCATAATAACATTCGTTGGATAAAATTACGACTTGAAGGAGAGTAACTCAAGTGTTGGCAAGCTCAGATAATCGAATGCATTTGGATCTCACTCATAATGGTATCCATCAAAGATGTAAACTTTATAAAACCGGATCCGAACTACAATCTCTACATTCGTAACAACCTTAGCCAATCAGATCTAAGATTGCCTCATTATTCTGCATGATTCTTGCTCTTTATCGAACTAAGGCGCGATATAGACCGTGAAAACCTACATTCCAAGTTTAATTCTAATTGGATTAGAAATATGGTCTCCTTAGTGATAACAATCTTAGCCAATCAGATGCAAGAAAATGTTATTAATATGCGCGAATCTGACTAATTATCGAACTCCTAGGTGATCTAGATTACATAATCAAAACTTGATCAAAATCGGATCAGAAACATGGCTTCCAGTATTGATGACATAAAAATGTTGGCGGTCGGACGACGTATGAAGGACGGCGGATGCAAGGCCATACAATAAGTTTACGTGACCTTATGGCCAGTTGAGTTTGAAACTCTATCCAATATTTGAAGATAGACACAAATAATACTGACTGATATCCTTTTACTATATTAAATAAGTGACTTTGACTTTGAGAGGTATATGGATTTATATACCAGAATTCAAATTTAACTTGGGGTAGAAATTGTTCTCTAAAATTACCTTGTGTGAAACTGGGCCAATTAAAATAGAATGTGATGAATGTCCAACAATTCACGCATGCTAACCATTTAGTTTCTCATTTAAAGGAAGCATTATACAACCATTCAAGTTCATATAGTGAGCCCTGCATGTTTTCACAAAAGAGTGCCCTTAATTATTTAGTAGTTACGAACCAAAGAAAAATGAGAAAACATTTTAGGTTGCATGTTTATGAAGTAATGCTTCGTGATTGCAAAATATTTATTGTAGCTAGACTAGAGTAAAGCCAAATCCAGTATCCCATGTACTCCCTTCAAGATATATACTATTTTGAAGAGAGTACACGTTTAATTTCTCTCTCTCTCTCTCTCTCTCTCTCTCTCTCTCTCTCTCTCTCTCTCTATATACACACACCTATCATATGTATGTATGTATGTATGTTATGTATGTATGTATGTATGTATGTGTGTATGTATGTATGTATGTGTGTGTGTGTGTGTGTTTGCATATGTATGTATGTATGTGTGTATGTATGTATATATGTATGTATGGATATATGCATGTATGTTTGAGTGTGTGTGCATGCACGTATGCATGCATGCCTGCATGTATGTATGTATGTATGTATGTATGTATGTATGTATGCATTTATGTATTTGTGTGTATGTATGTATGTGTGTATGTATGTGTATGTATGTATGTATGTATGTTTGTGTATGTATGTATGTGTATATATATATATATATATATATATATATATATATATATATATATATATATATATATAGATGTATGGATGTATGCATGTATGTATATATGTATATATGTATGTATGGATGGATGGATAGGTAGGTATGGGGCCTCTCTTTTGATATTTTGCAGACAAAGAACGAAAAAACAGTAATCTTAAAGCCAGATTTACTTAGTTGATTTTCAGTGAAGAAAATTTATTACATACATACGTGTATTTAAGTAGCCATGACTGTCATTTATTTTCGCCACATGTCGAGATGTCAGAACGACCAGATAAGCATGGTAGGAATGAAATGTTCTTACAGGATAAAATTAGTCTGATCAGTGAAAAGGAATCTATGCGAAAATCTACAGGAAGAAAGTAGGGGAAACATTCGTCATATGAACAGTTCCTGCTTCAACAATTATAAAGAAAATAGAGTTCTACAGGAAATAATGTGGAAACGACACTAATGCAAACAAGCGCCGTTTCAACAACACATGCAAATTTTACAAACTGAATGATCTTGTGTGGCGAAGCTAGGACCTAATATATTCCAAGTTCAAGTCCCATAATCTCTCTCGTCGCATAAGGGAGTAGAAAAAATACATTTTCTTCACATCTTCGAAAACAATCAGTCTTGGAAGACAATCATGCTGTATGATTTTCTTGCATTCAAGTGACTTATGCGCATTTGGGCATTGTTTCTTCTACAGGGGAAAGCTATACTGGAGGGTGCACAAATTCGGTTCGTAGTTGTACTCGTGACAATGCTTTCTAATGAAATCTACAAATTTTGATCAGTCATGGTCTTAAAACAAGTAATGGAAAAGAATGAGAAGCAGCAAGATTTGCAAAATTAAACAAATAATTTATTTCCCTAGAATACAAAGTGAAAATATAGAAGAAAAAATCTCACGGTATTTCAAATTAATTCACAACAATCCTAGAATTAAAGACACAAGTCCTAATGATTACAGTTCTTAATAAACTTTAGTGGAAATGCAAATTAATTCCAAATCTGAAAGTGTTGATGCGCCTGTGGTGACACGTGTCGTGGTGCTGTGCCAACAGTCTTTAGTTGGATCACAATAATACAATACAATAATTCAATCCTTATTTCAACTTTCACTATAAATTCAAGTTTCTATTTCCAAGAATGCAATTTTTGAAGAGCACTTTGTATTTTCATTGAATAAATAAGCTGAATAAATAAAATTCCAGTCCAAATGAACTACTGAACACAACAATAATACAACTGATTCTGCCTCAAGATCTTATAGCATGAATAATAATGTTCTAGAAAAACAAGATTATTTAGTCCTCTACTTGACCTCTGGTCACAATTAGCATTTTCTAGAAAAATCTATTACCTAATGGAAAGTTTCCTTCTGGATGGTTCATAATATTTGTAAAATAAAATCTTAGTTATAACTAGAAGTCTTTTACTAAAACGATAATATAAAATATAGTAAACAACAGGTAGACCTGGCAATTCATGGGGAATTTCCAACGTTCCAAACTAATATTGAGATAAACATGTTGTTTACGCAATCAAAATCAATGAATCAGGTCAGGTAGAAAATGAACTTGAATTTGGTGAAGGTCGAGTACAAAATAAAATACAGTGTTCCAGTATCAATAGCATATAGTAGTAATATATATAGTTACCACCATAAATCGAATGACCAAAATTTGTATATCATTTTAAAAAACCGTCATGTTGTAATGCTGACACAATAAAAACAGTATACAATCAATACGAGTGAACTTACACTCTCAAGTCCGTCACTGGCATTCAGCTCCTGAACCTGATAATGCTATGGCAACACAGAATAGCTTTCATCTTCGCAGAATGAAGCATGACTTGAAAATACTCGGATGACCAGAAAGGTTAAATCGGTCAGTTCGTTACACCAGCCTTCATTGTATGAATCCCTATCATGCATGGCGTATCCTAAATACACAAACAGATATACAACATATAATATATATATATATATATATATATATATATATATATATATATATATATATATATATATATATATATATATATATATATATATATATATATATATATGTACACTACCGGATGAAGAATTTAGATTGTTTAGCTTATTCACCCGTAATATCAGTGACCACTATGGCTTCAATACAGACAAGGTAAGATGAGATACAACAATGCGTTGCCTTTCGTCTAACAAAAGGATATGACAATGATAAAATAATGTATTATTAAATATCTATTACAAAATGGCCATCATTCAAATCTCGATCTCTCTTCTGTCATCCACTCATCCTTTGTAATACACATATATACATCCATTTTTGTTATATATTTTTAAGCAAGCCAAAATAAGTTTATAACAAATCAAGTCTCTTGGAGAGTAGCTTTCATGTTTACCAATGACTTATGGCCCACACATTCTCATTTTACACGAATTTTGTTTCCTTTTCTCCGTGATGCCATATCTATAACTGGAAACTAACGGTGTCAGATTGTAATGGAAACATAACTGACCTATGTCCCTATGAATGCCATAGTAAGTTTGCTCTAAAGTTTGAAATTAGATTTATGCAATGTTCTCATACTTAGAACAAAGGCAGGAGAAATGCTTTTTATCTTCTATTTTGTTGACACAAAATGGGCAATATCTAGCATCCCTTGGGATAACAGATGTTGGGTAAAGGCTAATTTAAATTTGCTAATAATTAGCACTGATTCTGATCTGGGTCATTTTGTAATCTTTTCCAAACAAAATAAGAGTTTTCTTTTGAAAATGTTTATGAGATTTTTTTTGTAAGCAAATAATTTAGGACACTTATGTACATTAGGCCATCAGTCTATCTTTTTGAAAGTCTACTCGAATTTTGCAGAAACATAGGGGAGTGGGGCAGGTCTAATGGAGCCCCCACAATTCCCATCAAGAAACGTATTTGTATTGGGATAAGCCCCAGAATTAACCCAAATGCATGGTGTATATGACTAAAATGGGAACAAAAGACCTTAACGATTGTGACAGGAATGCATACATTTCAAACTGTTAACTATGGTACTTACTGTTGCATTGGCAGTAACTGTCTGGTTTGTTGCTCGAGGAATTTTATTGTACTGCCGGTAGGTGAGCTTGTGGTATTTTAAAAGATATTATATCCGAAATCGATTAAATTGCGCGGTAGAAAATCCACTGTGATCTTCAAATGAATATCGATAGATTGAGAACAGAATTAGCGAAGGATTTTATATATTTTGTTCATTCCAATTGTCAAAACAGGGTGGTCCCCGTTCTCTCTCTCTCTCTCTCTCTCTCTCTCTCTCTCTCTCTCTCTCTCGTCTATCGTCAGCAAAATGCCTCGGTCCACAAAACCAATTAAAATACATGCCAAGTATCAGAATTTTCTGAGAGAACACTTTTTAATGAAAATCTTCAGTGCGATGAGAATCGATACAGCTCGTCGCTAATATTGAAAGTGAGTGATAAACTGAGACCACTGAAAGTGAATGAGTTGGTGTAAGCTATGTGGGATTATCTTAGCTCTATCTTTTCAGGGGGTTGCTGATCACTCCCAGCTGCCATTTAATGTCCGTTCTTAATGCGAAATGACCTAGAAAACCTACCGTTCTGAACCTTTTATATTCGATTAATGTCGATACAACCGATCACGCTCTTGACAATGTTATTAAGACCCATCGAGGCTTCATGGTTCAGCATAGTAATTTTTACACGACGAAAGGCACTCGTAATTATAAGAAAATGGCTGTATATTATAGTAGACATGACATTTTCTGGAATTTGGGAACTCAGCTTAAAATGTCTATTTATTTAGTCCCAACTCTTAAGTCCCAGATACGAGTAATATAGTAAGGGATATATAGGGTTGTAACCTAATCTAGCTATAACGAAATTTGCATCTCAATGTCTTGTTAGAATTATTATTAAACAACATTATTATAGTGGTGTGAGAATTAACGTACGAGGACTTATACGTATTTGTGCGTACTTCAATAAATGCCGATCATTTTCTATAACTAGTCATGTTATGCTCTCGTTATCCACAACTCGTCAATTCCAAATCTCGTGATAAGGTGATATTATTTAAATATTCACTAGCGGTATTAAACGAGGTCACTTAACAAAACTTACTCTACTGAATTGACGCATGAATCCCAATATTAGTCTTTTCAGGATTTCATTTGCAAATGCAAACAGTAAAATTTATTTGATATAATTGTAGTAAATAAATATTTTATCTCTAGAAATAAAGAGACCGGAACTCATCTTACCATGCAGGCTTGTCTTCCTGATTGATCACCAATCAACATTTTGTCCGCTTCGATATTTACTTGGGCTGAATATTTGGTCCCTTGTCACGATTAATGAGAATGCATTATAGAGTAAAACCCATATATCAAAAGTTAATCTTCATGAATGTGCCTTCCAACCCAGTAGTATTCTACCTGAATCGTGCATGATCGAAAATAAATTGATCTGTATGCAAAGGTACGCAACGAACCGATCCTACAGATCTATATTATTTCTCGAGCCTAAAGTAAACAGTGGTTTAAAAGCTTTTATACTCGTACCGACGTATTGATAGTATTAATATTACGTGACTATCTCAATACGGGAAATTATTTACCCGTCTATCAACATACAACATTTTGTTGAATGTTGTTTTTTGTGGGTTTTGTTTTTGTTTTTCGTTCGTTCGATCGATCGGTCGATCGAGCGAGCGATCGATCATTTAACCTGGAATTAATGTGCTGCCATATTTCAAAGAAAGCACACATTCATTCAATGCAATAACGCAAACGTTTTTAAAAATGACCGCTAAGCATATTACTGATTGATTGATTTATTCAATCCACATGCCTTATTGACCAGGTATATTGCGATACATTCAGTCCGACCTACCATCTGTTCGTATCTATCTTTTCATAAAGCTCTGAATGGAAATTAACCATATTAACACAGCATATTCCCAGCATTTCCAATTTTTTAAAGAGTACCTCGAAGGGACTCACGCTCTACTGGCCAAAACAAATTCCAGAAATTCAAGAGGTTATTTCTTCCATTGAACTGATGAGCATAGAAACTATCACTATAGTCTTCAGTGAAAGAAACGTTTTCAGTTTAGCTCCTGTGGTGGACATATTGGATGTAAAGTGAGCACGGTTTTCCTTTTGGGCCAAGGAGACATCATTTTAAGTCTTTTGGTGAAACCCCCCATGTCAATATGACCATCCATTTAGAGTAAATAGTGACACGATTTCAAGACGGCAGTCATATTTGATGCACGATGACACCATTTTCATAAGTACCAACTAAGTATAATAAGTCTTTATATGAAAACTCTGTTTTAATGAGCCATTTATTTGGGAAAGCTAGCGATGACAATATTTTTAAGATGGCTAGCATGGTGACCATACTGATTGTCAGTTAGCATGATTTTCATTGAGGACCAATTATTGTCCTCATAAGAACTCATCTGGTGAAATATCTAAGCCAAAATGGCTTTCCATTTAAATGAAGTAATGACAGCAAGATTTTCAACACGGCAGCTTTGGTGGTCATATTTGATGTCAGATCGGCACCACTGTAATTTTGGAACAAGACATCATAGGAAGTCGTTTGGTAAAAACTTCATTATGATATGACTTCCATTTTGAAGAAGGTAACGAACACTATATTATCAAGACGGCTGCCATAATGGATATCAGACTGGCACAATTTCCATATAGGATCCAACAGACATCTAAGCAGTCAATATGACCAGCAATCTGAGAGAAATATGGATAGGAAGATCTTTCAAGACGGCCATTATGGCGGTCATATTGGATGTTAGATCAGAACCATTCTTATTTTGGACTAAACTACACACATAAGATATCAGTAGTAAAGGAAAATAGGATTTCTAGATTTTAATGACCTTTGACCCCCCACCAACCCCTTTATCAGAAAATATTTGTAACGAACCTGTATCTTAACTTGAAACAGGTTAGAAAATATACTTGTCAGGAGAGGGCCCTCTCTCCCACTCCAGAATGATCTAACATTGTTTCCCCTCTCTCCCAGTAAAGGAAAATAGGACTTCTAGATTTTAATGACCTTTGACCCCCCACCAACCCCTCCATCAGAAAATATTTGTAACGAACCTGTATCTTAACTTGAAACAGGTTAGAAAATATACTTGTCAGGAGAAGACCCTCTCCACTTAAAACGATCATATTTCTATTAACCAGGTTTTCTAGATTTTAGACCCCTTCTATATGTCAGAGAAAAACACCCTTCCCCATTTCAGATATTCTATAACAGACTATCTTTCGAACTATACATGTTCTCTGCCTGTAGCCCAGACGTAGTCTGCACAGAGGCTACAGTGTTGCGATCGATAAATGTACATTGTTCTCCGTCTAAAAATAGACTGCGGTGTTTATGAATGACTGGAACTGTGTTATTTAAAACTGCGTAATAAGAATGTTCCGGAAGGATGATGAAATATTGTGCAATAAGAATCTTCTGGAAAGATGATGAAATATTGTGGGATAAGAATCTTCTGGAGAATCAGCACGGAGTATGTAAGACGGCCCAAATGTTCAGTCTGCAGAGATGTGCTTCGCTGGGAGGATTAAAAGGTAGGTGAATTTTTTTTTTTTTAAATTTAGGTCCATTATTTTAACAAGAAAAAAAATATTATTTTTATTTTCAGAGGTCTTAAAGAACTTCTTCGCCAATAATTAATATTTCTACAATGGCTACCAGAAATAATTTGTCATCATGTTTATACAAATGAAATTTAACTTTCCCACTTACTTTTCGATGGCATCCAAATAACTCTCTCATTGTTACCCTGTTGACATAATACTTATAACCTTTTGCAAAAACTTTCGACCGGATTAGGTCAATATTTATTTTGGTATATTTTTCCTGGATGATTGGATTATGAAGATTAATATATTTTTGTCCGAGATTGTCTGTCAACTTTTCAAGATAATCAAAATATTTGCTGTCATCGGATTTAATAAGCGAGAGTTTTATTCTATCAAATTTACTAAAACAAATACCTGAAATTTCATCATTAAATTCAAACCGTAGTGGTAGTGGTTGGCCGTTAATCATCAATCCTTAATCTTACTATTAACTCCATCGGCTAATGTTAAATTTTCAAACATTATTTCTAAAGTTTAGACAAAAAATGTCCAATAGCTAATGTATTAATCCCGTCCTCGCAATAGCGTTTGTCATCAAAATTACTTAGTCCACGTTAATAATTGTATCTGTTTCAAGTTTGTGATGATTTGATCTAATAACATTTGTTTTAATAAAACTGACATTATTCTTTACTGCTGCTTTAAAATCATCAAATTTCATACATTTTTTTACATACCCACAAGGAATACCTTTTGCTTTTTTTGGTCAGTTTATTGTCATCTAAAATTAAGGCGTATATGTTACTTCTTAGTCCGACAAATTCCTTGACTGGCACAAACATAAATTCGTCCTTAAATTTGCCAATAACTTTCTTGTTAGCTGGATCATGAAATCCACTACTCTCCGGATAGTCTGATAAATCAAATAGGTCACGGTGGTCATAAATATCCTGATAGACATCCTCACATTTTATATCATCACCTAGCGAATCTGTGTCGGTAAACAATAAATTTGAATCTGGCCAGGCTCTCTTAACAAATCCGTAGTGAAAATCGTGCATCAACCACTTTGATATGTCCACCACCGACTCACCAACGTAAATAGGCTTACTTAACTTTAAATTTGTCTTTCGTCGCTGTATTGCAACAATATTTTCATTAAATATTTTCATACTGACAAAACCGTCATCGTTAACTAATTTATTCCTGCGATTTATGTCGTTTACAATCTCAATATGTACGCGTTTTCGAATATTCTCCATTGTCTTGCCAAATACGGAATTGTTAATAAGTTTAAAGAAGTTCTTCTTAAATTCAGTTCTAGAAGTTGCGCGACGTTTGGTATTTAAATCAATATAATCTGCCATCCAACGAGATTGTTTGAATTTTAACACGCGATGAACTTTCCTTAAGACTAAGCCGTAGTCGACTGCTTGTTTTAGGTTTCAATAGTGCAAAACGTAATTCCGTTTACTGAGTAAATTTGGAACTAGCTTATTAACAATCGAATTTTTTGCTGTTGTCGCTGCCTGTTGTTCACGTGTTAATAAACTATAGTCTATTACTATCGACTCTGCACAAAACGTATAATCGTTATGTAGGTTGTGCAGTGACTCAGGATAATCGAGATCTACTTCAACAAAATAACTGACATCGGAAAAATCATTATTGATTTTTCTGGGAAGATTTTTTTTCTGTTTCGCTAAGAAATTGATCTGGAGTTATCCAATGAAATCCACTGCATGGCATCGGCTCTGACATTGCCCAACAATACAAATTATTAGTGTATTGATAAGTAATATAATTTGACGGTAAATTTTTATTGTAATTTACCAGACATTTATTATAAGCTACTGCATATTTTTTTTATATAACGCTAATTCCGCCTCTGATACCTTTTTCAATAAAATTAAACATATCAACATCTGTCAAGAGATCCAATTTTATCTTACTTGTTTTTAGCAGAGCATCCCAAGATAGTCCTGGTGCAGAATATATACCAATAGGGGTCTAATCCATAATTTTCATGACTAACTCGACGAAAACTCTCGAAAACATCAGCTAATAATAACACATCTGTTTTCAAATATAAATCATGATAATCACCAAATGTCCTGCATTCGAATTTACTCCAAATATCTTGTGCATATTTGTACTCGTTGTCTGATATACCTTCGCCCTTTAGCTGTGAATAAAACTTGTCTTTGCCAGGCAGAGAAGTTTCATCAAATCTGCTCCAGTCGTCCAGGTATTCATAAGGAAAGATACCTTTTTTTTTGTCAGATCGACATAGTTTTCACCAAAACAACTTTTTGGATTATTGAAATTGTTACAATCTTTTGCAAGTTCATCTAGCGGAGCTGCCATAAATTGCAGACTGTCAATGAAACGTAATTTGTCTAACGTAACTGACATATATTTTTCAACATTATTTGGCATACATTTTACTACATTGTCGAGTTTTAGCTTAGATTTAATTTCCTCATTGCCAAAAGCTTCTACAATGATATGACTATCATAACCACGAAAATTATGTAAAACTACAGGAATAAATTTTGGTGCATGAAATTTTAGATTGCAATTGTTATGAGCTGCTCCTCGATACTTGCCAGTTAGATGACAGTGATCTCGCACTTTATCATCACCTAACAACTTTTCGCAGATATGACAATGAACTGCATTATCAAAATCAAGTTGTTCTTTGGATCTTATTTTCATTGGGGCTGTTTTGGATAATCTATTGAAAATTTTATTAACATCATCTATTAAATTTGTTAATAACCACACAGCCAGACTATCAGATTTGCCACGATATAACTTTACTGGACTCGAAAAATTATCATTAGCACAACAAACTACTTTGCAAGAAACCCCGCAAGGAACATGTTGTATTTTTCTTGTACTCGATTTATTTGGATCATTTTCTGCACCTGCCACAGGAACAAGTAGACACTCAAAATCTGCATAAATAACAAATGGGACACTTAGCTTATGATTATAATTTTTAAATTTTAATACTTTTTCTTTAAATGTTGGCATTGTTATTCTTTGAACGTTAACACAATATTTAGCATGCCCTTGTAAAGTTTCAGGTTTAGAAAACCCTTGTAAACATCTGTAACAGAAATATTTTTTCCATGATATTTATTATATTGTCTGCCAACTAACCCGTTACAGTTTTTTATCCAGCACTAATGTCCTTTATAAAATAACAAATGTATTGTCAACTGCGTAGCATTTTCTGAAATATATCTCGGGTAAACATTTTCTCGCTCATCTAGTCCGAAAACATTTACTGAAATATTGTTTTGTTTTTCAAACTTTGGTATCTGATTTTCTGCCACTGGAAAAGTTATTCCGTCAAAATCCAACTCGTTTCTGTACGGCAAATATTTTTCAACTTGGTTGGAGTTACAATTTTGAGGATGTCTTGCAGACAAAATTGCCCAACGGAAACACTCGTTGTCGCTGTTTTTGACATTTATACAACATTTTTTGTTTTTAATTTTTTGAGGGAGATCAACGTAAGAACTACCGCGAAGTACGTTATATTTTGCTGTGTGAAATAAAACTTCTTTAATCATTTCAAATTTCCAACCTGATCCTGATGTGGTAAATTCCTCAAACTTTTCCATATTTCTTGGTGTATTTCATTGGCAACCGTGGCAATATTTGTTCCAGTTAATATTTTTCGTGATTTAGCTGTTAAATATGGCTCGGCAATTTCGCTGTCGAAGTTTGTATTTTCAAAAATTATATCAAGTACATCTTTTTCGATTGCACGTAACTTTGATAAAATTACATGATATTGCACTATTAGCTTGATACTTTTGTGAATTGCAAGTTTTTGCGTCACAACAGGTTGTAAAAGATGAAATAAATTTGTGGAGTTAAAATTTGCAAAAACATTTTGATTATCAAATTTATAACTTTTATCATAGCCAGATAATGCCGCAGCAATTTTTTCAACATTTTCGGATAGGCAGTTCTTGGCAATATCTCGCAATTTTAACATTATATATAATATTTTTATATTCAATTGGTTTTCTGTTTTGTTTTCAATTAGAAATATAATTTCTTACAGGTATAATGTCAGAAAATATAACAGCAGAGGAACAGGAAGAATATCACGTTCACCCAGAGTACAACTTATATGCAGGAAACGCACTTGGTTCGGTTATTGATGTCAGGTACGGACGACCTTTTGGTAAAGCAACTCCAGCCGGAATTTAAATTTCAGTAAAGGGAAAAGACACAGATAAAACCGAAATGTTTAGAAAAGATTTTATTTACACGTTATTTTGTGGAGATATACCAGAAAGACAGCGAGTATATAGAGTAAATGGCGCGGTTAATGATGATAATATTGAAAATTTGTCTTTACAAGACGAATTTCAGCCTCATCCAGTATTTGATCTGTACGAGGCTAATGACAAAGGGATTATTCGAAATAAAAAACAAAAAAAAAGCTATTGGAAAGTTAAATAATACTGGCTATTTACGTATAAAGGTTAGAGGAAATAAAACAGATTTTATCAATTATAACAGTCATAGATTTGTGTTTGAAACTTTTAATGGTGATATTCCAAATAATTTAATTATTGATCATCTTAACAAACTTAAAACAGATAATCACATTGAAAATTTAGATTTGGTTACATCTCAACAAAATACACGACGTGGAGCCGGTTCTAATGGATCTAATCTAAAAAGTCCGACTAAACCAGTGATTTCAGTAAATTTAGAAACCGGAGAAATAATGAAATTTAAGTCAACTTATTCTGCTGCAAAATATCTTAAAATGGACAGCAAATCAATAAAATTTGTAGCTGACGGCAAAACTAAATCAGCAACATCACAATCAACTTTCGATAGATTTATTTTCAAGTATATTTCTTAATTCGGTCTTTGTCAGACAATTATGAACGAAGATTAAAATATCATCACGATCAAATTTTAGTGTTATTAATGCGCTATCATTAAGTTTATTGTTTTCTGCTGCTGTTAGGAGAATTTTATCAGAGTCACCTCGTGCTACAAAAAAGTCAACAGAATAAGCGCTATAACCTGACAGACATTTTCTAACTGCTTCAGCTAGTTCTTTATAACTTAATATATTAACTTTCTGATGATATTTTGTTTCTGTTGCCATTTTATTATTATAATTAGATAAAAATATATATATATATATTATAATATGAACTTAATGAATAGACTTGCTGATATATATGCTGAAGATAAAATCACTAACAATAAAGTCGCCAACGACAGCGTCGTCGACAGCAATTTTACAGCAGGAAATTTAGATAAATCTGCTGGTTATAGCGAAGATGATATTTTGTATAACAACGAATCCGATTATGAGAGAGATGACAACAGCAACGCCGTCGTTGACCAAAAAAAAAAAAAAAATTACAGCAGACCGACAACTGGACGATATAATGTTAAATATCATATCGCTAAAAATATAATAAAATTTAATTTTACTGTTGCCGAACAGCAAATATTTTGGCAAGTTATAAAACCGTTTTTAAATCTAAAAATAAAATACGATTTTATTTTTGTTAAAATATTCAATTTGATGCCAGTCGATAATACAAGAAAATTACATTTAATTTCCTTATGTAGACCGGTCAAATGTAAATCTGTACTTATGAAATACGAACAAGCATTTATTCAATCACTTTTTTATCTAAATTGACCGAGATGGCACCCAGCTATTAAACTTATCGCTATACCCGCGCCATTTGACTAAATTTTGTTGCCGCGCTTCCTAATAACTTTTTCAATAACGAACATATCTTTCTCAGTTTTTTGAAGTTCTTGTTCATAAAAACTGCCAGTTATAGGTTCTCCAGCCAGATCTTTAAACGCATATGTTACTGGTATTGTTAAAAGTACTTTATCAACAACAAATACCTCTTCGCTCCAGTTTGGAGTAAATCCTTTCTCAAATGTTTTTTTGTCAGAGAAATTCTAACTTTATCACCAACTTTAAATTTGTGTCTGCGGTACATATTTTCATTTGCTAATATTGGATTTTTAATTGCATAGTTTGGTGACATTTTGGTGGTTCGGTGTTTCGTGTTATTATATTCACCAACACTTTTTGTAGGTTGTCAATGTATTTATTTGTATTTTTAGCTGTCAAATACTTGTATATTTTTTCGTTTAGTGTGCGGTTAAATCGCTCGACGACAACACTTTTACCTTCATTTCCAGTGACATATTTTTTTTTAATGTTATTTTGTTCCAAAAACTGCTCAAATATTTTATTAAAAAATTCTGCTCCGTGATCAGTCCAGATTCTGTTTGGTTTTCTTTCTGTACTAACGATGACCTGTTTTAACGCATCAGTTATTGACGTTCCTGTCTTATCTGGAACTGGTACACCAAAAGCATATTTGCTAAAAACATCTACAACATTAAAAAGATGTCTTTTATTATTGTTAAATTCAGATAGATTTGACATATCAACTAAATCTGTTGCCCAGATATCGTCAACGGCATTTGCGACCTGAGACCTAGTTTATATTTTGCTCCAATAAAACCTTGTACCAGCCTTCGGTCAAATCGCTCTCGCATATTCACAGGTTTCATGTCACTAAGTTCGTCTGACACTATTTTATCGCAATCGGCCTTGTTCCCTTTACGGTCACGACAACAAATGTGGCGCATTTCTATTGCATGTACTTGATTGTAAGGCTCTTGTCCTGGCAGCTGATTATCGTTTTCTTCCAACTGTCTTTCCAGCGGATTATAAGGGCCAGTGTATTTATCGCCTGGCAATGTCCAACCGCCTTTTGGTTTCGGTAATTTGCCAATTAATTTATGTATATCTATACCTGTTCCAATTATTTCTCTGTTGTTGCATTGTTGACAGTATGTAACAATTTTATTTTGCTCAAGACAGAGAACTCTATCACAATCGCACTCGCATCGCATTATTTATTAACCATCTACTAAAATAATCTTGCCTGGGCAACCCGCTCCTGACAACTTTGTTGCCGGCAGTGATATTGCCGGCGTTGGAGATTTCTTCAAAAACATACTTTTTCTTTTTCCGCAGACTGCACAAATACTTTTCTGCATCGTCCTGTTCTTCTTTGTTTTTTCTGTTGTTTCGTCGCTATTCTATGTTTTAGTTTTGCACTTGAGACAGTATTTTGACATTTTATATTCCTTGATTATATAATATTGCAATCTCATCATTAGCGTGAGATGGTCATTTATCAAATTGCAAAATAAACTTTACAAAATCTGGACTTTTATTCATCTGTTTAATGAACATTAGACAATAATATCCACAAGCAGAAGTTCCAACAGACTGAATTTGATTAGACGAATAATTTATTATTTTATACTTGGACATGTATCTTTTTATCGCGTCACTTGGTGGAAGTCCAAATGAGTCAAAATAATTATTGCCGTAGACTGCTACCCAGTGTGTGCCAGATCCGTCATTGAAATCTTGTATATTTATCACACACGAACGGTGTCTCTCGCGACGGAATCGCCGCAAGTTCATCTTTAGAATAAACTCCACGGAATCCGGGAACCGATCCTAACTTACCTAGTATATCAACGTTACGTAACGCAGCCACGGTTGAGTTCCTGGCAATGTTAGTCCTCGGCCGATTCCCAGCAGATTTGGCAGTAGACTTTCCGCTACTCCCGCCAGCAACGACCCTATAAATCCGCCTTTCCTTCCTCGCGATCGCGTCTCTTTTTTTAGTCTTTCTCATCGTTTTTCGTCGTGGCATTATATTTATCTTTAGATAAAAATTTTCTTTATTCCGTCTCCGGAGACAGCCTTTTTCGATACTGCGCCAGACGCTGCTGCTAATCCTAATGTACCAAGTACTGGCAAAATTTTAGGTATTAACGTTCTGACCGCTACAGATAAAGCCGGCCCGAAGAAACCACCATGTTTTGCCATCGCTGTTATTTGTGCGGCACTCAGATTCAACACAAAAGGTCTTTTGCGATCGTACCTGTTCACCTGTTGTTTGGTTAACATTAATTTTGTTAAAGTACCTTTGTCTCCATGTTTTATTTTTAATGATACTGGCCGACCTTATTGTAAACCCTCTCGGAGTTTTTTAACCTGACCATCAGTCAAATATATTTCTTTTACAATATATTTTGTCATTATATAAAGGTTGTAGATTAAACTTGCACTGACGTTTTACCTCCAACAGAGTCAATTGTAACAAATCTGTCGCTGATCACTAACGCATATACATACAACTGTGCCACAGGAACTGCACCGAGTGTCCAAGAAATTTCAATATCAGCTGTAGAATCGACAGCTCTCTCGTTGTGTTTACTAACATCAAAATAAAATATTGGATACAGTGTACGAAATTCTTCCATAGAAATTTGAGACCCGTCTTCGACACCCTGATATTTCTGTACTGCATCGAGCAGGTACATATACCGCCGAGATACGTTTTTATTAGCGTCATTTGCAAAATTGTATTCTATCGCTCGTTCTGGATATTGTTTTGTATTTAGTCTAGCGTATATTCGTCTAACATCGGCGTGGTCAAATATTGCATTATTTTGTTGTTGGTTACCACGTCGCGCTTGCTGTTGGAAGACAACAAACAATTGCCGAGGGAGTTGTTCACTTGACGTTGTTGTCACTCGCCATGTGTAGTCGGTGGTATTTGGAACTGCTGTTTGATATATTTTATGTTGCTGAAAATAAATTCTGTTTGTGTGTTTATCGAGGATACTATTTAATTCTGTCATTTTAGTGACTGACGGTGTTATTCGTGGCATCCATAGCGCAAGTTTGTTTATGCTAAATTATACATCGGTTCCGCCTGACCTAAATAGGCAGTCGTTTTGTTCTGCTCGATCTAAACTAAGTGTATGTTTAATTCCACGAAATACTTTATTATAGTCCCTGCAAAATCCAAATATTGTACTTAATGGCAGCATCTTTGTAATTTGACGTGATCCTGTTGAAATTTCTTTTCTCCTAGCAGAATCTTCATTGTAACGTATATTTCTTACGCTAATTGTCACGTTAGTTAAATCTAACATTGCAACGCCGTCTGCAGCTGCACCTGGTGGTGTTATACCAAGATTATTGCAAGCAGCAGTAAGTGAGACTCTTACAGCGTCTGCGTTAGCGCCTGCGGCTGGTGCGGCTATACCTAGCGCAGCAGCATTAACAATAAGAAAAGTTCTTACAATTACAACATCTGCAGCGGCATCAGCTCCGTGTACTAAAGCACCTTCTGAGAAAAGTTCGGTTGATTCAGCTGCACCAGTTCCAGTATCCTTAAACCACATCATGTTAGTTGCAGTTGATCTGGAATAATCATCAGAAACCGAAATAGTATTTAAGATTGTACTTGCAACTTGCAGGTGACTCGAAATATCTTCGACAGTTTGATTAGCTAATTGATATCGAACACTTTTGAATAAACACCAGCCATTATTTATAAGAGCTATTTCTGCGCCTGCTCCGATATTAGCAGGTGGATTAGCTACTGTCATAATTTGGCCACGTACTTCTAACATTGCTTTCTGAGGCAGCAGAAATACATATTCGTCTCTGGTATTAAATGTTCTGTCACCGGCCTTATTTGGTTCATTCGAAGTTTCGTCGAGATACTCAACATACTCAAATTCTGTTACTGTGTCGTCGACGTCATAAGTTTCTGCTAAATCGAGATAATTTTTAACAGACATTATATTTCTGGTTACATAAAATTTGGAGCCATTGCCTTAGATATTAAGTTTTGTATAATTTGTTCTCCTCGTGGCGATAAATGTTTTTTTTTTTGCTGTTTTTGTCATACGGTTTCCTGTTTCAGCTGTTGGGGCAATTTCTGATATAATTTGTTTTATCTCAGATGTAGACGCGACACCTTTGGTATTGCCTTTTACCAGTTTTTGTCCCACCACAGTTCCAGCGGCAGATGCAGCCCCAGTTGCAAAAGCTTTTGACGCGTCAAGTGCAATTGGTGCAACTTTATGCGCTATTCCCGGGACATTTTCAATAATTTTAGTAAATATATTTCCAAAAAATCCTCCAACTATTTTTCTTTTGTAAAATTTTTTTCTCTGTTTCATTATATCAAGGGGTTGTATAATTTTGTTTCGCGCGTAGGTGTAGGTAATAAGTAACAACTTCATTTTTCAAATCCAACTGCCGTCCAGATTGATCTGTCAATTGCATATTTATTTGTGTTATCTGATTTTCAACATTTAGCGGATAATAAATAACTTGCAGCGGATTAATTTGCATAAGTGAGCCCGGTGGAACGTTTGGCGAAAAAATATAGATAGTCTGTCCTTTACTGCCCTGGGCTGAGTAAGATCCAGCTGCAATAGAACAATATATTAGTGTTGTGTTTACATCAGTAATATTTACTGGCAGTTCATCGTCATACGTCTTGGTTTGACCAGGAGCAGCACCATAAACTGCATGAGAAAATCCTATTAATGATGCAACGCTCGTTGATGGTGTAAAATCGATTAATATACCATCTTTTAGCGTCATTCTAGTTCTTAATGTGTTATAGTTTGGTGTTAGCTCAAATTTATCAGCTGCAACATTATTTTTTGTTACAAATTCTTTCATTGCTTTATTTAGATCGATGGTATTATAAGCTCCTTGTGGAATTTTTAATACTTTAAACTGCTGATCAGATGGCGTGATAAATGTGAAATCATCATTCACCCCAGTTTTTACGTTGGCCATAGAATACCATGCTGTGCATGAAATTAGACCGATCTCGTACTGTTTTTCAGGATCCAGTTGTATTGGTGGAATATAATCTACCGAAAAATTTGCGCTATCACCTGTAGTCTGCAATGAGTCGAGTCATAATGTTGCTGACATTTTATATAAGATCGCCTCGATTAAATTAAATCGCAGTGTATAATTTCGTATTCGCCAGATGTTAATAAATTTTCTGATCTCAAATGATCAAGTATGTCAATTATTTCATTGTCAATTTCAGCACCAACATTACCAGCTTCTTTTGACGATATCAGTAACATTAATCTACCTATCATCTCAGATACTGATGTAAATATTTTTACGCCGAGGCCTGTGATTTCTTTGAGACGACGTCTATCATGACCATCAAATACCTCTTTAAATTTCCATTTTGACTTACTAAGTTTTTTATTTCGAAAATCAATGGCAGCATATGTAAAAATATTGGCAATAGTTCTATCTCTTGCTTTTTTATAAAATTTATCAATATCTTCTTCTGTGGTAGCATCATGAAATTTTTGGTAAGCTCCTAGGTTATCTTCACTAATATTATTTAATTTTTCAATGAGATTATCGTATTCACTTTGTGTCCATTGATCAATGCTATCAACATCTTTAATATTATTATCTTCCATTAAAGTATAATACATTTCCTGCTATTTCTTTTTTCAATTCTCCTTTTTTAAATATTAATAAATCTAGTCTATCTTGTTCTTCTTCTTCTGCTTATTTTCTCTCTCTTATCGCATTTAAATCTGATTCTCTGAAAGTAAGTTCATCTTGGTCATCAACCAACCGACTTAACTCAGTCTGTCTAGCAATAGGATCTTTTATGTCTTCTGGGAAAACATTATCTGCTCTCATACGTATGAGATCTAGTTCTTTTGCCTCAGTATGCAAACCACTAGTACTACGTTCACTAAAATATATGTTATTTTTTTATATTACGGATAGCTTTGATATAAAGATCTGCGATAATTCAGTACCGGTATAACCTAATACTTTTTCCGTAGTTTTCATTTTCAAGTTTTACATCGTCAAGATGTTTCCTACTTTCTTCTGCTATTTCCGTTAACTTCTTAATATTTTCTTCGGCGTTGTGATCTTTGTACATTTTTAAAACCGTATTCTGTGTTAAAAAAAAATCATACTCAAAATATTTTATTAGTCCCTTTATTTTTTTTAGAGCATTTTCAAATTCTTTTTTTTCCCATATTTTTTCATAAGATTCTTCTCCTCTACGCATCATCTCACCTTCTATTTTTCTTTCAATCGGCTCAACTAGTGTTACTTCTGCTAATCTTTGTTCAAGTGCAAGTGGATTACTTAATAGCCGTCTTAGTTCAGCTTGTGTAGCAGCAGGATCATCAATATGTTTTACAAGGTCTCTAGCTAACTTTACCTTTTCTTCATCAGATCTTTTAATAATTTTTGTAGCAGCAGCTTCTTGTTGTTCTTTGACAAGCCCGACTAAACCTTTTTCCTGTAGTTGTTTAACTTCTTCATCTGATAATGGCCTAGTTTCAGGTTGTTTTCCAAATAACGCCTCAGCAACTGGTTTGAGAGCTGTAGTTGTTGCTTCTGCGGCAGCTACTTGCCCACGTCGGGCTTCTTTCACTCGCTGCTTAAATTCCGTTTCAGATTGAACACATTTTTTAAAATCTTCTATATGTTTTCTGTACTTTGCTCGTTTTTCCATATTTTATATTAAACTACTGTAGACAAGTTTTAATGCAACAGCGAAATATTTTTTTAGGATCATGTGTAAGCTTATCAAACAAGAAAAAGTTATACTTATCTGCCGTTGCCTTGTGATATAGTTTGATAAATTTATCTTTTGTTACCTCGCCACATTGCTCGTTTGCAAAATTCCTGACGTCCACGTTGTCCAGTCCTGGAAATAATATATAACAACCAGTATTTCGCCGAATAAATCTGTCAACGTTATAAAAACCTTGGGCTAAATAAACAGAATTACATTTTTTATTACGCGACAGTGAAAAATAGGGTCTTATTCATCTCCGTATTGTTTAGCGGAATATCATCAAAAACAACTATCTTATGCTCGTCAGAGTCAATTTCGCTCACTGGAATAAGTTCTTCTGGTTGCTTGATAATAAAAAAGTCTTCACCAGCCCCAAGATCATCACGAAGTTTGTTATTGTATTCGCTAAGCAGTTCGTATTTGTCTTGTTGTGGATTAATGGTATAAATATAAACTCGATCATAGTTAAAATTATTGCCCAGCAGCAAGTTCATAAGCAAATTTGTTTTACCTGATCCTGTGCTGCCAACAATAAGATAATGACAGTCTGGAAGTTCGTTGTTGTGTACATGTTTCAGATGTCTGTCTGTATCAAAATTTAATATCGACATATTATAAAAATTGTTGGACAATAAAAAATAATGAGCTATTACACAAAATTTGGAACAAAATTAGAAGATTCGCCTGAGATTATAACTACAAGCGTCGGTGATTTATCTGGTTAACTGAAAAAAAATTGGTGATACGATGACAGGAAACCTGTCTATGTCAAATCAGCCAGTGCTTGGTTTAGAAACGGCGTATCCACCACCAAGAGTTGACCTTACACAAGCTGTTAGTTATGCACAACTTAAATCAGTTGACGACAACAAGTTAGACAAGGCCGGCGGAAGTTTAAGCGGTAATTTAGATATGTCGGGAAAAAAGGTTGTTGGCTTGGAGACTGGATACCCACCAGCAAACGTAAATCAAACCCAAGCGGTAAGTTATTTACAGTTAAAATATGTGGATAATAACAAGCTTGATAACACTGGTGGGACACTTACGGGTAATATTAATATGTCAGGTCGACGAGCGTTAGGTTTAGAAACTTCATATCCGCCAGCAGATTTAACGCAAGCGGTAAGTTATGCACAGCTAAAATCAGTTGACGACAGTTAACTTAACAATGCCGGCGATACAATGACAGGAAATCTGTCTATGTCAAATTCAAAAATAACTGGATTACCGACAACCTCGCCAACGTCCGACTCAGATGCTGTTAGTTATGGCCAGTTAAGAGAAGAACTTGCCCCATACTTTAAAAAATCTGCTGGACCAATGTCAGGGAATATAAACATGAGAGACAAAAAAATAACTACAACATATGTTCCAGTTAGCCCTAATGATCTAACAAATAAAGTGTATGTTGACAGTCTGTCTAGTGGTACAAAACGAACTAAAAACAATGTTGGATATATTCCAACACTTTTTTAAGGCAACTGACAATCGAGTTGGGTTTGAAGTAAGCGCATCAGCATATTATCCTGAAAATTATCCTTATTACGCTTTCTCTGATAGACACGAATGGACGACCAAAGGAGAAGTTGAAAAGTGTTGGATTAAAATTAAATGTCCTACTGCAGTTGCTATTTGGCAATTTCATTTGCGAGGTCGATTAAACCCTAGCGTTGGCCGAATTTATAATTAGCAATTGGAAGGATCAAACGATGATATTAATTGGGCAACATTGTATAGCACAACAGACACTTACATTTCAACAACACAATATTTTACGATTCCGACAGAAAACACTGTTAACAAGTATTTATGTTTCCTGGTTCATGTTTTTGCTGTTAAACATCCATTTCCAGGACTGACATCATTTCAAATATACACACTTGATGATCAGATATGATCATTGTGAACAAATTTAATCTACTGCTATAAAATAATGGCAACACAACGGTTTATAGACGTTGCGAGAGAATTTTATGCTTATATTCTTAACCGTAGAAAATAATTTTTGGACGAATCTCTATCATCACGTGTAATAAATACCAGAATTTTGTTTTCAGTTACAATGATAAACTCTCCATTATCAGAAGAAGAAAAACTTTTTTATTCTTGTTATGTATATGCGAGGGCCGCAACTGAAAGAAGCAATAGAAAACTTTGACGCGGTTAGCAGATACTGTCATCCTGATGATTGCCTGGAAGAACATAAACAAGTTGAAATCCTGCTAAAAAAAAATATTGCTCGAGCTTGATCTTGGAAATTTAGATCTGATAATAAAATCGAACTTAATAAAAGCACGAGCTTACGGTGAAAGAGATGATATAAAAAAAATCTGTAGAAGATAGCCATTATAGTCTCGACAGACTAGCAGAATAAAAAATTATGGAAATAAAAAAACCAAGAAATTATATAATAGTTTTTTAAAACGAAACATTTTTAAGTTTTTTAAGTATCTCAGTATGTACTACCACGAGAAAGAAACCCTAATTAAAATCGTTACTATAACACCAGACCCCGAGTTCATTATTAAAGTGTATGCAAACGTAATTATGCAAATGATACGTAAAAAAGACCCAGAATTTGATCCGATTATTGTTGACAAATCTCAAAAAATAATCAAAGATTTTGACGATGAAATTAGTGGGCTTAATGATATTGAGCAAGAAAAGTGTTTTGATAAAGTCATACAAACAGATTTGGAAGTAAAACTTGATTCTTGCTACGACATAAGTGAAGAAGATGATATTCCATTTCCATCAGTCCAGCGCTCTAGACAATTTTCATTACGAAATTATTACAATGAAATCGAGAAAATACTCACAAAACCATATGAAATATTGATGTTAAAAGTAGCTTCTGCTATTGGTCTGATCACAATTAAACGAAACACACTACGACAATTAATGCTAGCAAATTTCGTGGTCGCATATGCAATTATCAGACAACATCTTGTTCTCAAAAATTTCACGTTAGATCACTTGAGTTTAGTATTAGGGTATATTGATGAAACAGAAAGCGATTACAGTAATTTTGTAAATGAAACAGATTTATATGAACGTGAAGTAGGAAATACTTTTGACTGATACACTTTGTTAAAGAAAAATGAGGTACTAACAGATAAACGATATAATGATACTTAGTCAGATGTTTATGACAAGCACAGAGAGTTTTTAGATGATCCTAAAAATAATAAATTCCTCGAGCTTCTCGATTCGATTGTTGGTGCTAGAGTTTTTAATATTGTATAACAATTATATAATGAAGAAACAAATCATCGATTTTAATCATATTTCAGAAGATATTCCAAAACAAGATGTTGGCGCTCTAATGCAATATTACAAATTTTATCATAAAAACCTTTGGTGTGTGAAATAATTTATAAATATTACAATAGGATACCTCTAGTAATATCATATTTGCCATTGTTAATGACCACCTCTGGCATAATATCAAGTGGGGTATCATTAATCCTTTTCTGTTAATTATATCTGGTATCGGTGTCTCTCTATCAACGGCATGTAAGAAGATTGAACCTAGGCTTGAGACCAAAAAATTGCTTGTAAGATAGCTAGTATTACTTGTAAAAAATTACTTGATCAGACACGATCTTATTTGCGAGGTGTAAAATATGATATGGACGATTTAATACGCGAGTTCCGCATTATTGACAGTATGTTAACAGATATTTTACCGATAAGGGTAACCAGATATGAAAATAGTTATGAGAGAAAATACGGCAAATAAAATTTTGTTTAAACTCCTTGATATATAATAATACGACAATCTTAAGCCAGACCTATTTGAATTGGAGTGTAATACTACTATTAAGTAAAAAATTTCACCTACCTTTTAATCCTCCCAGCGAAGCACATCTCTGCAGACTGAACATTTGGGCCGTCTTATATACTCCGTGCTGATTCTCCAGAAGATTCTTATTGCACAATATTTCATCATCTTTCCAGAAGATTCTTATTGCACAATATTTCATCATCCTTCCGGAACATTCTTATTGCGCAGTTTTAAATAACACAGTTCCAGTCATTCATAAACACCGCAGTCTATTTTTAGACAGAGAACAATGTACATTTATCGATCGCAACACTGTAGTCTCTGTCCAGACTACGTCTGGGCTACAGGCAGAGAACATGTATAGTTCGAAAGATAGTCTGTTATAGAATATCTGAAATGGGGGAGGGTGTTTTTCTCTGACAAATAGAAGGGGTCTAAAATCTAGAAAAACTGGTTAATAGAAATATGATCGTTTTAAGTGGAGAGAGTCTTCTCCTGACAAGTACATTTTCTAACCTGTTTCAAGTTAAGATACAGGTTCGTTACAAATATTTTCTGATGGAGGGGTTGGTGGGGGTCAAAGGTCATTAAAATCTAGAAGTCCTATTTTCCTTTACTACTATATCTTCTTAAGAAAACTCAATATGAACATCAATTCTGAAGTAGTTATACTATTTTTAAGACTGCCACTCTGAAAACTATATTGGATGTCCGAGCTGCACCATTTTCATTTAGGACCAACCTGACATCATAAGATGTCATCTGGTAAAACCCTTATGTTCATACGACCATATATTAAAGAGGAGTAGTGATTAAAAAATTCAAGCTGACCATCACTAACCAAAATGACTGCTCCCATGTGTCCAAAAATCAGCCTGAATTAGTAGAAAGCACACTATCTTTTGCAGTTATTAAAATAGGGAAAAGTAATTTTGCCAGACTAGACAATACCAGCGTCTGAAAGTGCAATGAATGAATTATGTTAGATATAAAAAGTAAAAAGAGTTATAGGCTCTTTTTTTACACTTTACCTCTTTAGTCCAGGAAGAAAAAATAACCAAACTGGCGTGTGTGCGATTTGGAGTTTTAACGTAGCTTTAGAAATGTTTCAGTCATATCGCTACGATGTCTGCAGTGTGGCAGTTTATAGTGATGTCTAGCACTACGGCATCTTGCCGCAGACATGTAACATAATGCCCCACCCAGTCACATTATTCTGACACCAGGCCCACCAGTCCTAATACTAACTTCTTAATGTTGAGCGCCTAGCGAGGCAGCTGTTAGTACCATTTTTATAAATTTCTGGCATGACTCGGCTGGGGTTCGAACCCGCACGCTCCTGCATATGAACAGACGCTCTGACAGTAGTTGATATAAAGGAGGTTTCTGGACCAGAGACCATCTTTTCTCCTGACCCAGAGGTCTTATTTTTCTCCAAACAAATAAAAAGACACATTTTAAAACCACCCCAACCACCCCATCAGGTTAGGCAAAATTTTTTTAAGATAATGGAGGTTTCTAACCCAGAGATCCTATTTTTCTCCAAACAAATACAAAGACACAGCATTAACCCACCCTAACCACACACATCAGGTTAGAGAAAGCGGCAAAGCCGCTGTTTGAGATTATTTTATATCTAAATTTTAGACAAAATTTTACACAACTTATCACCTATTATTAGTGTTTCAACTGTGGATATCAGAAATATTTTATCATCATGATGGCAAAGACAGAACTTTATTCTACCACTTACCCAACGACAACATCCGAATAAATCTTTCATTTCTAGTTTATTAAGCGGATATATTTTGTTAATGGAAAATGCTTTTGACCGATCAAGATCAATGGTAAGTTTAGTATATATTTGTTGACTGATTGGATTATGAAAGTTATCATGCTGACAATTGCTGGCTTAATATCTCACGATAATTGAAATATTCACTGTTGCCACATCTGATAAGCGAAAGTTTTAGCTTGTCACGGTCGCTGAAACATATTCCTGAAGTTTCATTATTAATTTCAACTGTTAACTGTTTACCGTCAATCATCAAATATTTAATCTTGCTATTGCTATTTGTCGCTGTCATATTTTCGAACATTATTTTTATTATTCACACAAAATTTCATATCATATCATTAATCGTCGTCAGATATAAGATCTAATATATCAGATCCAGTTGTACTATAATGTCAAGGTACAAATGTATCTATTCCATTCTCACAATAACGTTTGTCATCAAAATTTCTTAATCCACGTTTGATAATAACATCTGTTTCACATTTATGATGATTTGTTCGAATAGCCAATGCTCTTATAAACCTAAGACCTCCATCAAGAGCTTATTAATAATCATCAAACCCAATAAATTTGTTAACAAATTCACGACGCAAACCTTTTGCTATTTTGTTATTTCATTATTGTCTAGCAACACGGCGTACCTTTTACTACGCAATCCAATATTTGATAATGAGCTGATCATTTTCATCCTTAAATTTACCAATAACGTTTCTGTTTGTATCATCATGAAATTTACTATCGTAGATGTCCTGATATAAGTCGTCGGTCTCTATTTCATAAAAATTGGTATCAGTAAACAATAGTTTACTTGACGGCCACTGCTTCTTAACAAAATTATATTGAAAATCATAAATGAGCCATTTTGATAAATCTAACACAGAAGCCCCAACATGAATCGGCTTATTTAGTTTCAAATTTGTTTTTCTTCGCTATATCGCGACAAGATTCTCATTAAACATTTTCATGCTGACAAAATCATCATCTGACACAAGTTTGTTTTGGCGGTTGATATCATTAACTAGCTCGATGTTTATTCGCTTTCTAATATTTTCCATCGTTTTTCCAAAGACAGAGTTATTCCTAAGCTTAAAGAAGTTTTACTCGAAATCAATTTTCGCTACGGCTCTTCTCGAAGTGTTTGAGCTAATATAACCTCTCATCCACGGTGACTAATTGAATTTTAACACACGATGAACTTTCCTCAACACAAGACCAGCATCTACTGCTTGTTTAAGAACTTTATTGTGCAAAACATAATTTCGCTTATCAAGTAAATTTGGAACGAGTTTACTTACCACAGAATTTTGTTTCGGTGATTGCTTGTTGTTTCTGAGATAACAAACTATAGTCGATTATCATTGATTCCGCACAGAACTGATAATAGTTGTGTAAATCATGTAACGAAGTAGGATAGTCAAGATCAACTTTAACAAAATACGAAACATCGTCAGGTATCTTTTGTCTGTCTCCGCTAAAAATTTGTCCGGTGTAATCCAACGAAATCCACCATAAGGCATTGGTTCTGACATTGCATAACCATACATTTTATTCGCAACGAGATAAATAATATGCTTCTGAATATTTTTTTGTTATAACACTAATGCAGCCACGGATACCTTTCTCGATAAAGTTAAACATGTCAACGCCTGTACGTAATTCTAGCTCTACCTTACTAAACTTTAACAGAGAATCCCACGATAACCCAGGAGCAGAGTAATACCAGCAAGGATCTAGTCTGTAATTATTATAGCTCACTTTTCGAAAGCTTTCAAATACACATGTAAGCAATTACACATCCGTTTTCAAATACAAATCATGATAATCGCTATCAATTTCTTTCCAGATATCTTGCGCATATTTTTACTCGTCATCGGTTATATTTTCGTTTTTGTTAGCTGCGAATAAAATTTATCATTGTCGGGTAAAGAAGTTGCATCAAATTTACTCGAATCATCGAGATATTCGTATGGAAATACTCATTTTTGTTAACAAACTCGCTTTGGCGACTTCGTCTCTGCCGAAACAATCTTGTAGGTTATACAACTCGCTACAGTCTTTCACCAGCTCATCTAACGATGCTGCCATAAACTGTAGGCTGTCGATAAAACGCAACTTACCTAAAGTAACTGACATATACTTTTCAAAATTATTTGGAATACACTTGACTCTGTTATCGAGTTTTAAACAAGACATTATTTCAGGATCACCAAATGCTTCTACGATAATATTGCTGTCATATCCTCTGAAATTGTGCAGAACAACTGGAATAAAATCTGGTGCATGAAACTTTAGATTACACTTGTTGTGAGCCACTCCACGATATTGTCCGGACAAACGACAATGATCACGCACTTTTCTGTTATCAGACGCTGGTGCTGCATGTGTATCAAACACCCGTTCACAAATATGATACAATTCTGCTTGTTCGTGATCGGATTCTTGTTGAGCTGTCCGTTTTATCATTGGAGTTGTTTTTCTCAAACGGTTAAATATATCGTCATCTTCGCTAATCAACTGCCTGAGAAGCCAAACAGCTGGATTAGGCTCGGTGACTCCATTACTGCGATATAATTTAATCGGTTTGGATAAACTCGAATCAACAGAACAAGCTATCTTGTACGCGACTCCACATGGAACATGATTTTGAGATTTCTAGTACTTGATTGGTTAGGATTATTTTCTGCGCCAAGTACAGGCTGAAGTAAACACTCGAAATCAGCATAGATAACGAAAGGAAGTTTTAATTTATGTTTGTGGTTGACAAAAGAAAAAATAAAGTATTGTCTTTGGACGGCATTGCTATTCGCTGTACTTCCGAGCAATACTGTAGATGCTTTTATAATTTTTCATCGTCGGAGCAACCGTGCAAACAACGATAACAGAAGTATTTCTGATCTTTTATGTTTGTTATACTGTCTACCGACAAGTCCGTTGAAGTTTTTGATCTATACGTAATGACTTTTATAAAACAGCAAGTTCATTGTTGATTGTAAGGCTGTTTCAGAAATATATGTCGGATAGACATTTTCATGCTCGTCAAGACCAAATATGTTAACAGAAAAATTATTTTGCTTTTAAAATTTTGGTATTTGATTTTCTCCAACGGGAAAGTCATTATCAGTAAAATTTAATTTTGTAACGTGACTAAAATACTTGCCAACATGATCGGCGTGTTCTTCTGCTGAAAACATTACAGAAAGAATGGCTCACTGGAAGCATTTGCTATCAAAGTTTTTGACGTTGATGCAACATTTTTTGTTTTTATTTTCTGTAGCAGGTCAGTGTATGAACTACTGCGTAATACGTTATATTTCATCGTGTGAAATAAAATTTCTGAAATCATCTCAAACTTCCAACCAGAACCTGATTCGGTGAACTCTTCTATCTTTTCCAATTGTCCTGGTGTATTTTATCAGCTAGCAATGAAAAATTAGTTCCAGGCAAAACATGCTTGGATTTTGTGTTAATAAAAGGATCTGCAATTTCTTCATCGACATGATCTCCAGAAAGATATGATTTCGAAAATATATCGTGGTACTGCACTAGGATTTTCAAACCTTTGTGTAGATCAAGTTCACGTTTTATAGTTGGTTCTAGCAGATGAAAAAGATTTATAGAGGTAAAATTTGCCAGAACGATTTGTTTTTCAAATCGATAAAGGCGGTAGCTATTTTTGTAGGTTCTCCGATAAGGCTCCTTTTTGCGATATCATGTAACTTCAGCATTGCTATGTACTATACTTGATCAAATGTCTAATTGACTGTTCAAAAGGCGTTCTAGTTATAGCGCACACTGCACTAGATAACTTTGCTATATATGTCGAAGGGTTAAACAAAATACGCAGAATTAGAGATTAGAATTACATATTGTATAATGACAAGCGCTAACGAGCAAGAGTATTATTACGTACATCCCAACTACAATTTCTACACGCGAAACGTGTTAGGGTCAGTGATACACATCAAATACGGCCAACCGTTTGGTAAAGCAATACCAGCTGGTTATAGGATCAGCGTAAAATCGGAGGGAGATAACAATCGAACTGAAATGCTAAGAAAAGATTTCATCTACTCGTTGTTTTGCGGAGACATTCCAGAAGGGCAGCGACTGTATCATATTAATGGTGCGGTTACCGATGATAATATCGCAAAACTTATCTTTGCAAGATGAATTTCAGCCTCATCCTGTATTCGATCTTTACGAAGCCCTCTGACAGCAGAATTATTCGAAGTAGAAAAACAAGAAAAGTGCTAGGAAAGATAAATAACAATGGATATCTTATGGTAACTGTTAGAGGAACAAAAATGGATTTTATTGGATATCTATCGCATAAGTTTGCTTACGAAGTTTTTAACGGACCAATACCAAATGGTTTTATTATTGATCACGTCAACCGCATTAAAACCGACAATCGTATTGAAAATCTCCAACTTGTAACGTTAAACGAAAATACAAAACGAGGACTCGGAGGGGTAATACGTTTCAAATATCCGGCAAACCTATTGTCGCTGTGAATACTGAAACAAAATAGGAACTAAAATTCAAATCAGTTTCAATTGCTGCTCTATATTATAAAATAAATCCGGCAACAGTTAAGAGATCCGCTGATGGTGTTACGATTTTGGCAACATCACCATCAACCTTTGATAAAATAGCATTTTGGTACGACAACTAAACTTATTGTAAGATTTGTGCAATTTCTCCTCGACTAATACAGCTATGACACCATAACATGATAGCTTTTCTATCATAATGACCGTCAGAATAAAAAAGGAATTGCTTGCTTGTTCTTTTTAAAGGAATTTTACTAGTAACAATACTACATGGTTAATTCCAAACCAGTGTAGTAACATTACCCTATTTCCAAGCACAGAATTTTTGTAATCTCCAAAACTTGGTGTAGCAACAATACTACATAGCATCCCCCCAAACACATGTAATAAAATTACTCTGTCTCCTGGCACTGATTTTGTAATCTCCAAAACCTGACGCAGTAACAATGCTACAACTGATGTAGTAACAATACTACATAGCTCTCCTGCTATCCCCCAAACCCATGTAGTAACATTACCCTATTTCCAAGTACTGATTTGTGATCTCTGAAACCTGATGTAGTAACAATACTACATAGCTCTCTTTCTATCTCCCAAACCCATATAGTAACATTACCCTATTTTAAGACACTGATTTGTGACCTCCAAAACTTGATGTAGTAACAATACCACATAGCCATCCCCCAAACTTATGTAGTAACATTACCCTATTTCCAAACACTGATTTTGTGATGTCCAAAAGCTGATGTAGTAACAATACTACACAGCTATCCCCCAAATTTGATGCAGTAACATTATCCTATTTCCAAGCACTGATTTTGTGATCTCTGAAACCTGATGTAGTAACAATACTACAACTGATGTAGTAACAATACTACATAGATATCCCCCCGAAACCCATATTGTAACATTACCCTATGTCCAGGCACTGGTTTTGTGATCTCCAAAACCTGATGTAGCAACAATACTACATTGTCTATCATCAAACCCATGTACCAAAAGTATCATTGCTCTTTTTCAAGGTAACTGGTGATTTTATAATCTTCAAAACCTGTTGTAATAATAATGCTATATTGATCCCTAAACCCATGTAGTAATAATACCCTATTTCCAGATGACAGTGTAAAACTGATTTGTAATCACCAGAACCTAATGTTGTAACAATACTACATAGCTATCCTCCAAACACATGTAGTAACATTACCCACTTTCCAGGTGGCATTGTAAAACTGCTTTTGTGACCACTAAAATATGATGTAGTAACAATACTTAGCTATCCCCACAAACCCATGTAGTAATATTACGCTATTTCCAGGTGACAGTGAAACTATCATTTGCAATCACCAAAATCTGCTTTAGTAACAATACTATATTGCTATCTCCCAAACCCATGTAGTAATATTACTCTATTTCTATGTGACAGTGTAAAACTGCTTTTGTGATCACCAAAACCTGATGTAGTAACAATAGCAAAACAAATAAATCTATTCTCAGGGAACACTGTACCGCTGAGTTTGTGATCTCCAAACCCTGCTGTGGTAAGGATACTACATAATGGTAAACACCAAAATCATGTGGCAGTATTTCCCTATTTCCATGTGAAAGTGTACCACTCATTTTGTGGTCTCCAAAATCCTGATGTAGTAACAACACTACATTGGTAATCACAGAACCCATGTAGTAATATTATTCTGTTTCCAAGTTTACAGTGTATCAATGATTATGTGATCTCCAAACCTGATATAGTAATAATACTACATTGCATCAAATCCATGTAGTAGCATGACACTATAATTTTCCAGCCGAGAGTGGAACACTGATTTTGTCTTCTCACAAATCTGATGAAGTAATTTTGTTACAAGGATGAAGTTTAATGATATGCAGTAATGATTTTTGTTAATATAGTAACAATACGATATTGTTACTCCTGAAACCCATCTTGTAGTAATATCTCTTGCTGGTGATGCTTTACTCCTTTGTTAATATCAAACACTTGCAGTAATATTACACAATTTCCAAAGTAATAGTTAAGTATCATTGTTTTGATCTTCAAAACCATTAGTTGTTACTACATGTATTATACAAGTCCAAAATTTACTGCTATGCTATAATATTACTTCTTAATTTAGCATTTCTGCATTGTCAATTTCAACATCCTTTTGTAATAATGCTGTTTTCAGCGAAAAATACCAGAAAATTAGAATTTGGTTTTTCACCTTGTATGACACTGAAACAATGAACCCCACCACATCCCTTATACCCAACAAACAAAAACATGCCACAACAAATTATTAAAGATTATTATTAACAATTCTTTGTTACGAGTCTATGCTCTTAAAATAAGTAACAGAAAAGAGTGAAGACAACAAGCTTTGTAAAATTCAACAAATAATTTATTTCCCTAGAATATAAAGTGAACAATTAAGCAAAAAGAACTTACGGTTTTACGAATCAAATCCAAAAATAATCCAAGAATTAAAAAAAAGAAGTCCTAGTAATAAAAGTCCTGAATGAAACTGAGTTCGAGTCTCAAAGAAATCCGAAATAGAAGGCTATAACATCTGCTGTGGTCAGCGAAGTGCTGCTGTGTCAACAGTCCTTTGTTGAATCACAG
>JAECUM010031323.1:0-18414 GCA_016617855.1 Megalonaias nervosa | reverse complement strand
TTATTGCAATGACTACTCTCATGACTAATCTCACTTATAAAAAAAAAAAACTCCGATTACCATAGAAATATTATAAAATACGTGTAGATTTTCAAGTATTCGTAACAAGGAATAAGACGTAAAAGTGACAGACTGAAGATGCTGGAAAAGAGAAGATATTTAAAAAAATTATCAACCCCTATATTCAAGTATCAACTGAATGTTACAAGTCTTTCGAACTTTAATTTCATCATATTAGGCTTCAATGTTGGTGGTGTACTTTAATGTGGGTCGGAAAAATCCATGGTAGAAATTTGTATCCAAAGAATGAGGTATATTATCATAAATACATGTCATAAATTGCACCTAATGCAATAATAAATTGCAATTACTGGAAAAAAAAGATGATGAAGCACTTGCGTTAATGAAGGAACAATGAATTAAAAGAAATAAAACATGTTAAATATTTTAAAATTATCAATCAACGTGATGTAAGGCAAAGTTAAACAGCACTGGTCAATTTCACAAGAGGACATCATGTCAAAATGAAGCAAAATTAAGACCGTGTAATGAATGGAATGAAATGTAAATAACCTTTTATGTCAATTAAGAAAATAACCAAAGACAATTCATTAAGTGTATATAATATTAAAAGAGGAAGTGACGTGCAAAATATTTTAAAATGATAACTAATCATGATGTCAGGCAAAGTTAATTACTTAAAGTATACAAACTGACACATGAAACGACTGCATTCCAATACATATTGCAATTCACAGCTTCAAATCATCAGTTATTGCTGGACCACAGCAAGCAATAACTTCAAGTAACCCCAAACAAGAATGGAAATGTGAGGTGCATGTGTCTCCAAAGTGAAGCTGAGAGCAGTATTTGACTCTTTTAAACAAAGCAATTGGTTATATATGTTTACCACTGGAAGAAACACGTCATAAATGCACGTCAAAAATGAAATTATAGAGCTGTTTAAAAAGGTACTAAGTTGTGATTTTAGTTTTAATGTGCTTTAAACAATTCTATTTAATAATTTTCAAAAAACATTTGAGGTTGGAAAATGCAGAATGTGTTCACTACAATACCGCTTAATGATATGAAGTAGAAAGTAAGGTAAGTTGATTTGCAATGTAGTAAAGAAATTAAATCTTTCATAAAGTTCTTTGAAATGTCGAGAAAAGTACCAATTTGGAATGTTCAGATGCTTTTTCAACCTTCACCTGAATCTTGCTTCTATTCATTTTTAACAAATAACAATATAACATAAATTATAAGAAGAATTTCGAATGGCCAGTTTTGTAGCAAAGAAGTACCTATATAATAATTCAACAAAACATTTTCTGTATATTATCATATTATATATTGTCAATATAATTCACATCGAAACTTGGAGGAAAAATTATTCCCTCAACTGTAATAATGAACCCAGAAATGGTAACAACAGAAACAAAATGAAATGAAGCAAATAATTTAAGAATATAAAAGTGTTACAATGATCTATAACATACATCTAAACTCCAGCTAAAGCAACAGTCATTTGCTTTTGATACCTTTCTCTTTTTCTCTCATTCCATTCGTGTATGAAAAATTGCAAGTAGAAGTAAAAATGTTCTTGGGTCATTTGACGAGCCGATGATTTAACACACTGAATGAAACTGTCAAATTGTTCGCAAATTTCAGAATTTACTGAGCCAAATCCAATTATCATAAAATGTCAACTGAAAAATAAAACAATTTCAATATTAACGGACTCAAATTTCAATGTTACAGACTAATAAAAGGTAACTCTACATCATGAAAAATATGTAAATCATATGTTTAACTATAGCATAAAATATGGATAACTGATATCGTATTGTAAGTTAGGTTATGGATAGAACTCTCAGTGAACCAAAACCATGTATCGTTAACTTTCAAGACACATTTCTAATGATAATACTTCTAATATCTCACCAATGGCACTGGACATAAATGCAGATCGGTAGTTATTTTTGATAACTGTCCTACATGTAAATCTTGTTCCTATTCTTCAATGGAATGAAAAGAGAAGTGCTCCTGCAAAAGTGATAAAATCGAAACTTTTAAAATGTTTAGAATAAGTATTTTGATCATAACAAAACTTTACATATCAATTCGGTTGCATAAAACAGTACATAAAGAAGTGCAAAGCAAAATATATTCTGAACATGCAAGGGTTCTCCAAGAAATACTCACATGATAATCTTATTAAGTACAAAGAAGGCCTAAAAAAAAAAAAAAAAACAACAAATGTGATTTCAGTAAAAGTGAATAAAAAACAAGATACATATATAGGTTCTTCTATAATTGTTAGCAACCACCAAAATTAATTTGCTGTAACTGTTGCTATGGACAGCATTATTTTAATATGATAAACAGTACATAAAATGGTTCAACCAAAAAGGTACAATTTGAATAATGAAAAGCAATTAATATTAAAATTAGAAAGTTAATATAATTAATATTAATGTCTTCAAAGTGACCAAAATACTGTTACCTGCCCCAGTAGATTGTCCTAAGAGAAATAATTTTCACAGCCCTACTTCGATTTTCTTTGGGAGGTCATCATCTTGTGTCGATTGTAACATGATTTGCATTTTGAAAGGTTTCAGTGTAGTATTATTGTTTAAATGATAACATTATACCTGAATCTGACAACAAATATCCGACAGTAATTGAATCACACTTTACAATACACATGTAGACAAAGAAACGCATAAACAGCAAGATACAGCTATACAAATTCTTCAACAAAATAAACAAAATGAACTATTATTCAATTTCCTATTACTTACTAAATAAATGTGTTTTAATACGTGTGTTTCCAACTCGTTTCCATTGACATAACTTGCCTGGATGAATACGACCGATTACAAAAAGCTGCACTGTTTGGAATGTTTCTGTACAAAATTCCCAGGAACATTGGATCTAGAGATGAAGTAACCAAAAATAGGATCATCGCCATGACTTCTTGTAATCAGAAGAGTAGGGCATGATATGAGTAATTAAAATACTGCACCAATGCAAAGAAATTCACATTGCTAAAACAAAATGAGCTTATCTTTGAAAGTATTTACATAACTTTAAAATGTATGAATATAAACAAGAAAAGCAGAAAAACATTAAGTTAAATTGCTAATATGGTCTATTTATGGTCTGAAATGAAAATTCACTGAAACACTGACGGTTAAATTTGTTTTTTTCACAATTCTGACTCTAAACACTATTGCCAGTTATATTTGCTGATTAGGTATTTTGTATTACTTATTTCTGCTTGATAAATATTCCATGCATTAATTATATACATATCACTGCCTCAGATGATAATTTTTTTATGTGCCTTGTGAACACAAGGAAGAAAAACCAAGGAGTGTACACAAAGATGTAGATGGCATATAAACAAAAAATTACCACTGGAGGTCCAGGATTTTCTTCAACATCACCAGAAAGAATCAATTTCATTTTTGCAAAGTTCTTCCAACAAAATGCAGCAATCCTTTTTACAAATGACATACAGATAGACAACACTAATGGTTCTCCTTGGTCTCTTTGTTCATATTTCATGCCTATAAAAAGATAAGAAAGATAAATGTAATACTTAATGAACAAAGCACACATTAATAACATGTACTATCTTTATTCAAGGTGATGATAAATGTGTCATGGCATCAGTTTGATTGCTTAGGAATTAGGGATGCGTGTACAAAGTACATATTTAAACAATGACGAGGGGCTGCATAGCAAAGATTATATATTTGCAATGTAATCATTGACACCGTATTTCAAAAGCCAGTGTAATTATTATATTGTAATACACTGGTTTTCTTTGAGAATAAAATGACCATCACTGATGATATATGCCATCGGATCCATTAAATACATACAACTGATTATCTCCTCTGAATGGATATTATTCACGACTTATTGAAAAATAACTGTTGAATCATCTCTTGGAAATGACAGAAAGTACTGTTCATATTAAATAAAAGGAAAACGAATAAGTCACACATTAAAGTTCCGGTTCACACCTTTTGTACAGCAGTCTTACGTAAGAAAAGGGCTATCAAGATATAGATATACATACAAATATGCAAACCAATAAATATACAGAAAGTGAGAGTGATGGTTGATAGCAAATAGACCAGATACATAATGTAATACTGAAATAACCATTTACCAAATAACTGCTTTCCAGCAACATCCAATGCACAAAAATTGCTATTAGTTACACAGGTTCTGTAACTGGATACCTGAATAATATATGTCTCATCCTGTACAAATGTAAATTCTGTACAAAACAAATTGAGGGTTTTCAGCATTTCATAAATAGGCCAATACAAGTATTAAATAGCTATTCATACACAGCTCATAACTAGTGACAATTGTATTCTGATTCTGTTGCAAGATAATTTTAATTTATGCATATATTATTCACATGAAACAATAATGAGACTTAATTTGATATATTTTCAAGACGCTAGTAAAGAATCTTTAGAATATGAAGACAATTGTATCTATGTGTGTGTGTGTGTGTGTGTGTGTGTGTGTGTGTGCAAACAGCACATGTCATTGAAATTAATTTTAAAAATGTACACAATGAATTAGTTATGTAACTTTTTTGAGGAAAAACAAAACAAAGTAGTAGAAGTGTTGTCCTCAATCAAAACTAGTGATGGCTGCCATAACCCAAGAAGAAACATTAAATCTTGGTACAGATAAATATAAGAATTATTTAGTTCACATTTTTATATAAAGAGAAGCAAATATATATCATACCTTCTTACGGCATCGTTTCAATGAAGCATCCTTACCTAGAAAGGAATAACTGATTTAAATACTATTGACAATAGGCTTACACAGAGGAAACAAAAAGCTGAAGTATGTAGAACTTTAGGAAAAAAAAAAAAAAACAATGCTTGTTAATATATACTGAAAAATGCAAGAAATACAACTTCATATCACAGAATTTAAGAGTTTAAAGCACGAGATATATAACACACTAAAATTTTATGGCATTTATTTTTTCCAAGAAGAAGCACATTTATTGGGCTAAGTTTTGAACAGTTATTTCAGAGATTGGCATAAATAATTGCAACAACATGCACATGATCTCCATTTTCTTTGTATGAGGAACATGTCTGTAAAAGTAATGGTTCAAAAGAAAGTCTTCCTTATTGCATTTCCCAGGACACTCGGGACAGCAGAATACCGACAATAAAATAAGTCTCATCAGTAATAATGTTACTGGAAAAAAAACATAAATGTTAACCATGCTGCATTTTTTAAATAATAGATTAGCATTTATGATATTTATGGAATAGAGATGGAAAACAATAAAATCTAATATCAGATTATTACATTACTGGTCATCTGTAAAAGCAATAGCCAGAAAGCAATATTCTGAATGCTGAAATAAAGATCGAAAAACGAATTATATTTTCTACTTACCTGGATTAATCTTTTCAATTTTGTCTTAATGGCAGCATGAATGTGTCGATCCTTAAAATGTAAACTTTATATAATTGCAAGAAATAACACAAATTGGAAACAAATAAATTGTCAACATTAACATGGTCAGATGTAATAGTTGCCTACAGCATCATTTACATCCAAATAAAATTTATACATAACTGCCTTGCTATTTAGCACATTATCCTTACTTTTTCAACAAGTGCATTTTCATAACAGACATTACTTCCACTGCAGTTACAACAATGAACTATAATACCCCAATCCCCCAGTCTTTTCTTCCATTATTACTTCAAAAGTATATTTCAGACTGAAACAATTATATCTGAATACTAAACATTTACCTTGTATATGTTATGAATAGCTGTTGGTGGCAATATTACGGCAACATCCACACTGACATTCGCTCATATCCCATGCTGCTCTAATCTGCATAAAATAAAGGCATATATCAGCGAACACATTTAAAGAGTTCTCTTACTGACAATAAAAATGAATATACTATAGTTACTCAGAGTATCAGCAGTAACTGTTGATACAAAAGAAAAGGACACCCGATATAGTTGAATAAAAGACAATGTAAAGATGTCTCTGGAATTATAGCTTTCAAAATAAGTACATGTCTTTCAAGAGAAAAAAATGAAAACTTAGAAAATGAGAAAAATATTATAATAATGGCTACACACATGGGCTGTAATGGGTGTAATTTGGTGAAGAATATTTACGCTGATCTAAAAGAATAATTTCTGTGAACCAAAGATGCAACGAAATGTAATTTTTATTAATATAACCATTTTGAAAATATACAGTTTATGTAAAAAGTGTAAGATACATTCACATTCCTGGCACCGTCATTTTTCTCCGTACATAAATGAATAGGGCATTATCAATCTATGTGGATATGTTCAGTTCAGAATTCCTAAAGTTCTCAGATGGCTTAGTAATCATAGCTTGACAGCTATCAGTAAATTACTATCAGCCAATATTAACATATGCAGGTCCGGAGTATCAATAGGGCAAAGTGGGCAACGTGCCCAGGGCCCCTGAGGCTCAAATAGCCCCATATATTATCGTCTGCTTTCACAGACAGGGCCCCCAAGGCTCAAAGGGCCCCTTATATTCTTGTCTGATTTCACTGGGAGTGTTTTAATAGTACTTTGACCATATCTATGGACAAGGAAGGATAGCTATGGGCTCCTATGTCGGCTGTGCCCAGGGCCTCCAAAAGCCTTAATCCGGCCCTGACATCATGTATAAATATTTTCCTGCTCAAGTAATAAATCACTGAGAAAAAGGGAAAAGCAAGAGGAGATGAATAACAATATTAATCAGTAACAGCGAAGTATGTAAATTGAAGCTGCATTTACCCAAGTTACAACAGTCTGTAACAGTCCATACACACATAATGTACGTATTAATAAACACATGCATATTTGATAAACTTAAATAAAAATACATAATTACTGCTCAAATTTTGTTTTTAAACGAGTAAACAGCTGCATTATTAACATGCATAAATAGACATGCAGACTAGGTTCATATGTCTTAAATATGATATATGATTCATCTGAAAATTCCATAATTGGGAAGTAGGAACTGTACATTGAAGCATCATACACTTTCCATGAAGAAGAACTTTATAGAGGAAATTTAGGTAGCAAAACATGAAGCTCAGCATGGCCCTGCAAAATAGATTACATGTACGGTATTAGACCTTTAATTCTAAGATGGCTGAATATTGTCATTGTTAGGTTTCATCTCAAATTTGTCGCAAAATAAAAATCATTTATTAAATCAGTCAACCAATAGTTTAATAAAATGACATCATTGTTTGAATAATGAATGTTCACAATCAAGGTAAACAAGGAAGCATAGATGAAGAAGGTATAGCATTTACAAGGTTATAAATTATAAAATAAATGTAAAGTTACCAGTTCTTGCAAAATTTTGGAAACCCATTGGCTACCATAAATACCCACAGGAACCCAAATAAGATTTTAATACCTTTGTTAGAAATTTAATCGCACTGGATGTGGGTCGTACATATTCTTTTTTGTGGTTTGACAGAGACTTTTGCTCTCCATGAGTTTTGGACCAATGGGTGTTAATAAAAACGAGTTATTGTTAGTATGAACAACATAACAACTTTCATTTCTGACATGTGTGTACATTCTTCAAGACAAAGGAAACAAGAACAGAAACCAATTTAGATCATGATGCACACTGAAAATATAACCATTTTGTCATGAATGATTAATAACTAGTAATATTAGAAAGAAGAACAATATCAGTCACATCACTATAATGTTTCCTTCTCTTTTGCAAATTGAATAATGCTATACTATAACCTGACGATTGGCTTACAATTCATCTCCCTTGAATCAGTGCAGTTGTAAATGTACACAATGAACAGAAATCAGATATAAAAAATTTGAAATATCAAAGGGAATCAACATTATGAAAACATGAGAAAAACAAACCTGTTCTGAGAACAAGATCAAGTTGTATGAGACTGAAAAGAGTGTCATTTATATTAAAAACACAAGAAATGTTCAGCAGGGGTAAAAGTGATTCACGTGAGCATAAGAAGAATGATATCGTTTTGTTCAGAATGATATATCGGCCTAAACTGTGGAACCTAACTTACGAAAACAAGACATCAGAAGACAGCTATGAAAATTTTATAAAACCTACTGAACTGCTAGGAATGATCATTATATTTATTTATGAACTGTTTCAAAACAAAACAAATGTGGTTGTTGGAGAGACATTTTTATTTACGATTAAATCTAAATTGTAAATAAAAATGTCTCTCCAACAACCACTTTTCTAGGTTCCAGTGATGATGGTGGTGGAATTGAGGTTTAATGCCATTTTTAACACTAACTTAGATGGTTGAGCTTGTAAGGCAAATCCTTGTAACCAAGCAGTCATTGAGGCTAACAGTGTAAAACTCATATCCTGGACAACTTTCATTAGGCAATTTTTTTTAAAGACAAATCTATACCACCAAGTTTGATGTATTAACTATGAGACCTTGATCTTCATTTAGTGGAGAGGGAGTGTACATGACACCAACCTATTCATATGAAAAATGTCACCAAATAATTTTGAACATTGACAAGACTTTCAAACTTTGAGCCAAGACAAAGCTGCATTAGGCCTATTTCAACCCATGAACCATACCTCCTACCTTGACATTCCAAAGTTTCTGGGTGTGAGTTTACATAACCAATAGCAATATACATGAGAATAATTAAAATAATTTTTATTAAAACCCACAAGTCTTGCAAAAATTACAGCCTGTACCAGTGATATAATTGATCTGCGTTGTCAATTTACAGCAAAAAAAGTGGAACGAGGATATGCATAGCTCAAATTAGTATGTGTCAAAACAGCAGCTTGATATGAAACAATTCTTCTAAATACTACTGCAAAACTACTACGCATTAAAACGTTATGGCAAAGAATGTTACAGTCCAGATAAAACTAGAATAGACTAATTTTGATCTATGAACAACAGATGTGACCATGACCATCACAATTTCTGGGCGGATATAGATATGTATATATAATAGTTGATGCTGTTTAAACCAGGCTATTCCTTTTCTTTCCTGAAATTAAACTTAAACTAAAATGGACATTAAGAAGTTAAAACAGTGTAATTGCACAGACCTTCCTGCAATCCAACACTCACGCCTTTTGCCGAAGAAGGCATATGGCAGGCTTTACAAGCCAGTCTTCGGAAATTACTGCATTTCGCCTCGACATGTTCCAGCAGCTGTTATTAAAAGACAGTGTCATATGTTAAGCAAGGGATCTCACTAAAAGTGGACACTATTTTGTTTTTGAAAGGTCGAAACACAGAGAAAGTAGCAATAACGAATGCTATAACAACACTTTCCATAGGCAAGTTTAATTTCAGGAAAGAAAAGGAATAGCCTGGTTTAAACAGCATCAACTATTATATATATATATATCTATATCCGCCCAGAAATTGTGATGGTCATGGTCACATCTGTTGTTCATAGATCAAAATTAGTCTATTCTAGTTTTATCTGGACTGTAACATTCTTTGCCATAACGTTTTAATGCGTAGTAGTTTTGCAGTAGTATTTAGAAGAATTGTATATATAATAGTTGATGCTGTTTAAACCAGGCTATTCCTTTTCTTTCCTGAAATTAAACTTGCCTATGGAAAGTGTTGTTATAGCATTCGTTATTGCTACTTTCTCTGTGTTTCGACCTTTCAAAAACAAAATAGTGTCCACTTTTAGTGAGATCCCTTGCTTAACATATGACACTGTCTTTTAATAACAGCTGCTGGAACATGTCGAGGCGAAATGCAGTAATTTCCGAAGACTGGCTTGTAAAGCCTGCCATATGCCTTCTTCGGCAAAAGGCGTGAGTGTTGGATTGCAGGAAGGTCTGTGCAATTACACTGTTTTAACTTCTTAATGTCCATTTTAATCTGGAGTTTGTAAAGTTTGATCAAAAATCATGGGGAGTGGTGCGCATGTTGTTGTTATTATTAGGGTGTAAGGCACTGACACAGATAAAACTTCACATCAAATGACCTGGAGAAGGATAATCAAAGGTAGTAAACGAATTTTACCGATGTGTAAAAAAATTAAGATCAGTATCACGTGACAGTCTAGATCAAATCAAATTGTAGAAAACGTGGTAAATTCATAAACATTGGAATTATAAAATAAATAAGGGCATAACATAGTTATTTAACATGGACAGATTGCCCGAATGTATATGCCATTTAAAGAAAAGTTTAAAATAAACTTCTTACCAATGACATTTACAGAACATACATTGATATGTATACTTGACCGTAATCACGTTAAAAGCAAGTTACGCTTTTAAGTCAAAGCTATAATTTATGTTAATCACCTTATGCATGTAATCCATCGGCTGAAATTTCTCTCCGTGTGGAAGCTGCTTTACTACATCTGCATAAGACATAAGGGTATCAACAGTGTGGCACAGGTCCGAGGATACCAATTTAACAGCACTATTTATCTGCATCATGTCAAGATCAACAACAATTGACTCCATTACTGTTTTCAAATACATATGCACCTTTTTCTATTTAGATGGAGTCCATCACGTGCCAAATGCATATTTTGATCAAACAATGTTATATAGTCAATAAAATGGCACTTCTCACATTCTCGGCTTAACCTCATAATGCCATCATTTAGTGGTGTACATCCTCTTTGTAAATGTGGTAAAACAGTCCAGTTCCAATCCAAAGATTTAAAGTTATTGGTAGTTCGAGGCAGAATCCCACACACACTGACCATCATCATGGGATTAGTTTTCAGAAGCTGATGAATAAAATCTCTGTAACAGCTGAAAGCAAAACGTACACAAAGACATTTACAAAAAATGCAAACCATATGTTAACATTACGGCTGTGAAAACTTAAGAAAATCATCACCCAGGTACATGCTAACATTTGGGACATATAACATATACATAGAAACATCTGCTATCTGGGTTAATTTGTTCAACTCTCAAGCACTATGCAAAAATAACTCGTGCACATTTTGACATCATTTGGCCAGATTTAGGCACAATGTATGGTGTCACTTTTTGGTGTAGCATTGTTAAAGTCATATGCAATTGTACCAAAGTTTCTCATATGAATCAATGTTCCTCTTCCTCTGATGTTAAGATCGTTTATTCTGGTGGGTGGGGGATTGTCAGTTAATAAAGGTAGCTTGCCGGGTACTCAACAGCCCTAGTCAATATGGATGCTAAACGTAAAAGACATTCTTGAAAATTTAGTCCTACAATGTAGGACATAGCACATGTTTTTGTTTTACTGCTATGTCATACTACCCAAATAACGACCTTGTATAGCGCGTTCCGATGTCGGTTGACACTGGAACGAGTAGTCAAAGTTTCATGAATATCTCACACACTTGGCAGCCTATATCGACACTCTTCCACTACTTTATGTGTAATTAATATACTTACTGTGCTGTCTTTATCCTGGTGGAATCAAAATATGACACTAGCAAATGGACGCATTTTCATGTTCCGTTGACATACATTTGAATTTGTTGCAATGCGACGGTAGTTGAGGTACGCCGAAGTAAGCTTAAGTAGGTTCATGTAGGGCATGTGTTTCTTGAACGAAACGAAATGTTGCTTACAGTTCCAATAGGCGTAATATATTTTTATTCATTTCGTTTAAGAATAATATTTCAACTTAACCTGATTTCGGCATTCCCGTCTTTCATTGATTTCCAGCCAAATGAAATGTAGGCCAACGAAACTTAAAAACAGGTCCCTTTCTTTTGTGAGAATTTGAATTTATTAGAGAAAAGTCATCAGGTAAGTAAAGTCTGACAAAAACATTATAACTTTACTTTGTAGAAAAGCGTTGTTATTGGTTGCCAGTTGTGCGTGATATTCCTGAAAATTTGACTTTCGTTACACTGATAGTCGACATCAAAACATGCTACACAGCGCCGTTAATTAGGCAGAAAGACCCATCCCCCCCAAGAACAAAAATATTGGGTGATGTGTCTTACGTTGTAGGACTATTGAAAATTATGCTGGTCTTATTCAAAATAGAGAGACAATTTGGACTTCACCAATAACCAGTTTTGCTCTCAAAGTAATAAATGATATATACAATACATATTTATAATAGTTCTGCTGCAAATATTGCGCACAAATAATAACATGTTTTTAAAGTAAAATCGACAAGCAAAAATACCTTGTGAATATGTTCACATCATTTCCAACATCATTCGAACCTATATGAAGAATCAGCAGGTCAGGATCTTGGGCTCAGACACCATCTAACACTTTGGCTTTACAATCGGTGATATCTCCAACCAATTCTGCACAGGAATACATAACAGGAATAAGTTGGGAAAATTCAAAATACCAGACAGTTGCTTCAAGTTGGAATCACCTACAATGAAAATGCTCCTCGACATTCTGGCAAGTATACGTGAAATAAACTATTAATATGAAATAAATATCAACTATTTAAAAGAAGTATATTTACTTATATTACATATATGAGCAAACTTGGCAAATATATATGAACAAAGAAAAATGTAGCTTAGACGCAGTAATTGGTAATCGTTATTCGTGAAATTTGAAATGCGTCCAACCGAATATGGCTCAAGCGGAAGCAGGAAGTAGAATTGATGGTTTATGGGATTCTTTTCAAGCTAATATTTTATACAACCAAAAAAAACGTCATTTTTTGCAAGGGCATTTTCATATCTGAATATATGAATATTTAATTACTGGCAGGCTTTCTCCCATCCGACATCTCTATGCTAAATCCAAACAGATAAACATTGCTAAACTTTGACACTTTTTATCAGCTAACACTAGAAAAACTATAACGCAAAATATGAATCCATTATCTTTCCCTAGCCACTATAATCGTTCTAATCATGATATCGATTAGGACAAAGCATTTTCTACTTGTATCAATCGCTTTTGCGAAAATGAAAATCCTGTGTTTGCTTGTGGTAGGTGTGGGTGCGAGGAGGAGGAGTGACCATTTAAATAAAGGATGCATCTAAAAGTTGGTAAAGGTGGAAATATTATGTGTATAGAGCCTTGGTACTGTGTTTCTGATACAATGTGTTCGAATACCAACTTTTGTAAAAATTCTATATGTTGGAAATCATCAGTTTCCTCTGTTCCGAAACGAACGAATGTGCTCAGAATTAGTCGCACCCTCTTAAATCCAATTCGAGTGTTTGTGTTGCGTGATTGTCGTTTACATTAGTCTTTCACTTGTTTCAACGAATACTACTGGAAAGTCCAAAAGATGTATTTCACTCATCTGTGCGGTTTTCTGTCCGTTTGATCTCTCAATGCTATCGTACGTTTGTTAGTGTATGGGCCCGTTCGTTTATCTGTTTGTTCATTAGTTCTTGAACATCCGGTCGGTCGTACATTGCCAATCCGGTCATTCGATTAAATAACTGATTGATGTTTAATTGCGCATCAGAAATGGGTGTTTTTGGCAATATAAATGAAGTGTTTTGTCCACATAAACATATCATAAGCGATCCTAATTTTACTAGGCAGGATTGGTAGTCCGACACACTAACCACTGAGTAACCGCGCTTCCCGTGTAATAAAACATTACTCTGAAGTAGACGCTATATTAGTGTCTTTTGGGGGATTTCTTTTATTTTGATTTCATGTATATTATTAACAAAAGGAACATCGTTGAAGAATAAGAACACTCAACGTTTGTTGCATAAAATTTTGGGCGAGGACAAGCAAAACCACATAAACATATAATAATGCATCCAAGGCAGTGAACTGCTCAGAACAGTTAGTGCTGTTGAAATCTTCAAAACGGTCACCATGTTTCACTACCATGGTTTTAATATTTTAACTGTTTGATTCTACCATTAGAGGTACACGTGGTACAGTAGGGGTGCCAAATCAGAGAAAAGTGCATTGGCTAAGGACACGCCCCCCTCCCGCAGGTGTTCCGAGAAGATCTGAGGTTGGAATCGAACCCATGCCCCTCTGGTTATGAGTCCAACACCTTAGCCACTGAGCCTGCACTATATTCACTGGCCCTGTGATACCCGCTATATTGAGCAATTACAAAGAAATGCTTCATTGCATATTTATGAATTTATGCTCTTTGTTTCACAAAGTAAAAGGTCGGTGTCTCATATTCTTTTTTTAGTTTTGAAACATTGTTTGTAGTATCAGACGAATGATCAATGGTTAAAGTCCATTTCAGTTTGTCATCTTATCCAGACGAGGCAAATAATGTTGATAGACCTTTATCCACTCAAAATAGTCTCACACCTGTTTATTTTGTATGGGTTAGACACTGCCTAATTTTCTGTAGGTTTATTATGAAATGAGTTCGTCTCCTAAATCCAGTTTTTGTCATTTATTATAGCAATTGTAACATTTACCCAATACTCTTTATGTGTAAGAACATATATTCCTCAGCACAACAAAGGTATTGTATTAACCCCTGTATAGAAAGTCCTTTCGGGAAAAGCCTGGTCCATGATATCACGTTTTATGTGAGAAGAGATCATTATCTACGCTCTTGGCGTTTAATCGAGTGCATTATGTAAGCAAATACGGTTTATTATCTTCCTAATGTCATTCTTCACGTTTATAAATTATAAATTTCAGTGAGGTGCGGGGTTTATTTTCTTCAAAATACGTAATTATCATTGTCATAAGTTTTTTTGTTCGTATGCTAACATGAGTTGGTAATTAAGTATAAACAGGAATGATTTTCTGTCAGGAACATGTTCGGAGACAAATAGTTCTTTATCAAGATAATATGAAATTTTAAAAACTTATCTCAACAGCAGAAACTTTATTTGCAAGCAACGACAATTTTTTTGATAACTACAGGAAATTACTTGCATGCAAGGAACATAGTCTGTAATTGACAATAAGTAATGACTATTCATTACATGCTTTTGAAAAGCAGTCATTTACACCGTGAATGATGTACAACTATCACATGATTAATTCATTCCTTGGGGAGTGGAGAAAGTGTTAGTAATAGAACAATCGAAATTGTACAAGAAAACCAGGAGCCATTTTAACTGGGTCGGTATAGGGTCGGGACTGGTCAAGGATTGCGGCCTCCATAGCTACTTATGACAACCTGCGTCGGCTGTCACGATGTGTCATCGGAGGAGGCATTTTGCTCCCATTTTCTCTGCATGATATAGCCAGGAATGTGGCCATGGTGTCTTTAAACACAAACACACAAGAATACCACAAAAGACATTTTTATAATCAACATCATCAGAAGAGGCGGCAGTACTCCAAAAGTAACTGTAAGTGTATACGGAAGTGAACATGACGTTCAAATTATAGCACAAAAGAAAATTATATCTGTATGGTGTTTACAAAAGAATATTTTCTTTATATGCTAAAAGAAACAGTTCTAGCTCAATAATTGAACTCAGCTCATTACACTGCGATTTCCACTACAACCACACTCAACATGGTCATCATTTTTTATTATCATTATTATTATTATTATTATTATTATTATTATTATTATTATTATTTATCTTTCATTGACAATAATGATATGCCCACTTGGTACCCCACTACGATAAGGAAATCGACTGGATAATCAGCTGTGTATATCACAGTTAAGACAAACAACACAGATCAGTCTTCCCAACTTCTGATAGACTAAAGACCTATTTTAAGATGGCAAATACTGATCGTCTTTCAGTCTATATGTCTTCGTTGTTGGATTCTATGGGATTCAGTCGACATATGATAGACTTCAGAATAAAAAATACAATGTACTTGGACGCAACGGATGCATTGAAACGCAGGCATTTTGGCTTTATACTAACAGGAGGAAAAGCTGAGGGAACATCGCAGGATGGAAGGGGGGATATTGATCACATGACTATCGCAAAGTTCATAACCGTCAGTGGTAGACATATTGATCCACCCAGCCCTCATTATACAGTGTTATATACAGAGGACACTGGAGTCCATCACGGTTACACATGGCTACGAATGGGACATCGAGGGTTCATGATACTCTATCTAGGACACTGCCTGGTTTTAACGGGCAGGGCAAATTCAGCTTTGTATTTGTCAAGTTATGTCTTTAATCAGATTAATCTGAAGATATGTATGCAGGTATTGCCACCAAGCATTCAAAATCAGCAAATATCAGGTCCATCGTTGCCGTTACTAAGTGAAGACATACATCATGATAATGTAATTGCATTTATTCACCCAGAATGGCCCTCTCAGGCATCCCAATGGATGGACAGATGTCGGAGAAACGGATGGCCACCGGAAGCTATTGTGACAGCTATTGTAAATTCAGGATGTCATATCGTACCCAAGGGGTTCAAGGGAAGTCCCTCAGAACACATGGAATGGTGTATCTCTTTCGCTGTGCACGAAAAAGCAATTATACAGTTATTCAGCCTGACACAAAAGCACGTGTATATTTTACTTAAAATCATAGCAAAAGATCTGAAAGAAAATTTCCCTGATTTGCAAGATTTATTAACATCGTACACAATGAAAACTGTAGCTCTGTGGCAGGTAGAACATCACCACAAAAGGAACTGGGACCGATCTCACCTGCTAGATCGGTTAATAGAAGCTTTATACTTTCTGAAATCCTGTGTGGATAACCAGAATCTGCCGGCCTACTTCATCATGGAAAACAATCTGTTTGACGGAAAAATTAATGTTTTTAAGTCAGAACTTTTCTCTCGTCTACTTAATGATTTGCTGTCTCAGGGAGCTGGGTGTGTTCTCCAATTTTCATCCATACAGCGACGGCTTCAGATAATGTACATCCCAGGCCTGGGACAGAGACTTGATGTATACTGTAGCGGGATAGAGATGAACAACCTTATAAAACACAACAGTCAGGCATGTTACGATGTGGATCTAGCTGAGAGACATATACTCCATGTTCTACCGCTGATATACACACCTAATATGTCAAGACACCGGTTATTAACAAAAGGTATTTCAAAGATGATGAAAACTACACTTGCATATATCAATATAGCCAAGATCAAGAAGACGGATATGTCAGACAGAAAGAAATATGAATTATATCGATCCTGGATTCGTATTGCTTCTGGCAACAATGACACAGATAGAATGTCGGGAAGAGTTAAATTTGCCGGGGTTCTCAGCGTACTTGGAAAAACAAATAATGCAATTGAAACATTGTACTCCATAAAACAACGGTCTCTGTTTGGTATATGTCCAAAGTTTCATAGTCGAAATGTCATTTATAAAATAGACAGAACCACAAAAACAGACTGGGATTATAATGAAGCTGTCATCACAAGACTTGGCAGAAACGACTATGTACGAAAATGCGTATCACTAGATGTGAGGTACACTATGGAGGAGATAGATATTATTCCGGATGTTATTAAATATGAATTATTCCATGTACCAAAACTTCTTTTTAGCAGTATGGGAGCCTTCGTTGACCCTGATCTGCTGAGGTACTACCTGTTGTATAAATGTCATACAGAATTGGGGAATGCATCAAATGCGCAAGCTGCCTTCATTAACCTGATTAGGATCGCCACCCAGGAACGATTTTGCACATATCTGGAATACCGCGAGGTGGCGCTAAATGTACTGGGTCTGTGCTATCTGGAGAAGAAGGACTACCTCCGAGGCTACATCTGTTTCTGCCGAGCCATGAGTCTACGTCCTAGGCTGTTGATTGAATATTGGTCCACGTCTACACCTTGGCACCTAGCAGTACTAGTGTCCAAATTAGTCAACAGGTGAATATAGACCTCTCGCCCCTTGATGTCCAATTGCGCAAGGTCAAGTGTCATCTGGGTACAATTACAATATGTTCGATCTGGCGATGATTTACATTTATGACAAAACAAAATGTATTTAAGAAAACAAATGCGTGAATCTATTAGGACTCAATTACAGGTTGACATAAACATTTATACAACATACCTAAAATCTACACTATTTACACATGTAGCAAAATTCCTTATATATAGAGAAAATTTTACTCCGAAAGACCTTGAACCTTTCATACTGTCTAATGCATAGAAAGCAAAAACTTGCGTTATGTGTGAAAACATCTATTGTCAGAGTAAAATGCATCGCTCCTTATCAATCTATCATACTAGTATGTGTACATAAGAGACAGCATGATTATTTGCAACAATCTGACAAAGCATTTTATTTCGGGTGATACATGAACAAACCCTGTTCCGCTTCTTCAAATGTAACAATAATAAAATATATTCACACGGCGGTACCATCTCATATGCAACATTAACACTAAAGCCCATCACCACTCATTGTCGACGTCTTCAAATAGTAGATTCTACTAATCCTCCGCTCATTCTTTTTATCAAAGATTTCCACCGTAAATATAAATTTTTATATATTTTA
>JAECUM010031322.1:0-26576 GCA_016617855.1 Megalonaias nervosa | reverse complement strand
GTGTGAGTTCGAGTCCAGGCTCGGCTAACGTGGGTATGTGAGAAAGCCTGCCAGTAGCTTCTCGTGGGTCGGTGGTTCTTCCCGGGGTTTTCCAGGGTTCTTCCTCCACCATTAATACTGGCCGCCATGTATAGCCTATCTTGTGCTGAAAAATGGCGTTAAACCCTATAACAACAACAACAACAGATTGGATCATTTAGTGTAGTGATACCTTAATGATTGGATCAGTTAGTGCAGTTATGCCTTAATGGTTGGATTGTTTAGTGTAGTGATGCCTTAATGATTGGATCATTTAGTGTAGTGATGCCTTAATGACTGGATCATTTAGTGTAGTGATGTCTTAATGATTGGATTGTTTAGTGTAGTGATGCCTTAATGATTGGATTGTTTAGTGTAGTGATATCATTACTGATTGGATCATTTAGTGTAGTGATAGCATTTCTGATTTGATCATTTAGTATAATGATGCCTTAATGATTATATCATTTAGTGTAGTGATAACATTACTGATTGGATCATTTTGTGTAGTGATGCGTTAATGATTGGATCAGTTAGTGCAGTTATGCCTTAATGATTGGATCATTTAGTGTAGTGATACCATTACCGATTGGATCATTTAGTGTAGTGATGCCTTAATGACTGGATCATTTAGTGTAGTGATGCCTTAATGATTGGATCATTTAGTGTAGCGATATCTTAATGATTGGATTGTTTAGTGTAGCGATGCCTTAATGATTGGATTGTTTAGTGTAGTGATACCTTAATGATTGGATTGTTTAGTGTAATGATATTATTACTGATTGGCTCATTTAATGTAGTGATAGCATTACTGATTGGATCATTTAGTGTAGTGATGCCTTAATAATTGGATCGTTTAGTGTAGTGATGCCTTAATGACTGGATCATTTAGTGTAGTGATACCATTACTGATTGGATCATTTAGTGTAGTGATGCCTTAATGATGATATTGTTTAGTTTAGTGATGCCTTAATGATTGGATCATTTAGTGTAGTGATGCCTTAATGATTAGATTGTTTAGTTTAGTGATGCCTTAATGATTGGATTGTTTAGTGTAGTGATGCCTTAATGATTGGATTATTTAGTGTAGTGATGCCTTAATGATTGGATTGTTTAGTGTAGTGATGCCTTAATGATTGGATTGTTTTATGTAGCTCAGGCACAAATTATTTGAATATATTAAGCCCATCAGCATTTTAAAATGGCGATAGAACTGCATAGATTGTGTTTTAACGTTTACGTGAATTTAGTTATGGTATCGGATGCATTGTTTCCAACAATTATGTTATATTACAATGTACGTGATTGACATACCCAATTCAGTGAGTTGTCCTTTATGTGGATGATTTGTTCCTTTTACGTTCTTGTTTAACTGAAAAGATAACCCAACTATCTTTTCTCGCCTTCTGACTACTTCAGTGTCATATAATACTGGATTACTGAAAATAGTAGTAACTGTTACGATTTGTTTTATAATCAACGACTCATTTGCAGCTGGAAATGTTGTTTCACGCTGTGACGAGAACTCTGATTAACGGATACACCTTTATTCTAAATATTAACTTAAGGCCGGTTCAAGATATCTCAATGGATGTGTACAGTTGGAAAATAACAATGTGTATTGATTAAGTAGAGATATATACTTGATGAAATTATGATTCACATTAAAATGCAGGCAAAAGACTCCATTGCTAGCAAAAAAAATACGAAAGATATGTTTTAACTGAATATAACCACTATTATTCGCGAAATTCAATGCATAAGTCATGCATGCTTGCTTATTTTATTTCTTTTTAATTCAATGATCTATTTTGAATTTATAAATCCAACTTTGAATGAAAAACTTAATGTGAGAGGAGTCTTGTACACAGGTTAAATAATCCGATGTAAATATTTCATAACAGGATCTACGGGATAGCGATATATATTTGAAATTTTTATACTCGAAGGGCTTTAAAATAACTTAGAACACAACCAAGCAGTTGTGAGCTCTTTGCATAGCATTTCTTTACCTGTAATGAATATTCTATCCTGGATGAGGAGTTTCAATTTACTATTAGGTACTACAGAGAAGATGGGTAAACATGAATTTATATAATTCCTTATAGATTAGTTGAAGGACTACGACACTTATCGGACGCAAGAAGTCTATTGGCTAGAGTCATTCTCATTTTCATGTTGAGATAGACGAGTTCATTATTATTATTATTGGTGGTGGTGGTGGTTCTGGTGATGGTTTTTTGTTTTGTTAGACATTGATTTGTGAGGAAAAATATCTTTGTTTTCCTCACTGGTTATATTGATTTTTGAAAACCACCTTGTGTATGTTAAGTACTGTTAAAATAACGTTTAAATTCCGTTTATTTTGGTGTGTGATTGATAGGTATAATAGGGGTTACAGGGTATACATCTTGGCTTTAATTCAGATATGCACTTCTCAAAACACTGCTAGCTCCGTTTGGTCATTTTCATTTCCTAGACTTCTAAGGTAAATTGAAAAATTTAAAAAAAAACAGCCGATATTTTAAAAAAATTCTTTTATATGTTATAATTTCTTTATTGCACTTTCAGAAAGTATTATTATCTACTCTGACAAATTCATTTTCCCTATTTTCTCTATTTAAACAACAAAGTTAGGGAACTTTGAAGTTGTTCATTCTCATTATTCTAGCACATTGATGCAGCTATTTTAATCAGCTTTTGCTTTAGAGAGTGCATAGTTTGGATAATTATCACATTTTAAGAAATTTCATTCATAGTACATGAACGTAGCATGAGGTATGCCAACATTCACTCCAGTATGGATGTCGCCAATGCAAACAATTTGAGCTTCTCTCGGTCCCTTTCTGAGAAGTAAACAACAGCAGTAGAACTGAGCCTAAACTGCATTTCGGGTAAATTAGAAAGATATATATTAATAATACCGTTAAAAAAAGCTTCCCCTCATGACATTCTAAAACTTTTCGCAAATCTCCACATCTTGGTAGGGCAAAATTCATGATAATAATTATTGAAATATATTAAATGGCAAATGCTCGAGGTATTTTGTAGTCATTATTTCTTGAGAGCCAAAATTCAACACCAGAAAGCCCGTCGGCTAAAATAAGATTTTACAAGCTCAGGATAAGTAAATGGCATATTGAATTAAATATAATTAAGCGTTTACATATATATCGTTCGTCCTAAAATGCAAACAATTTTGAGATGTGGTAGAACGATAAAATTACTGTAACAGATTAAATGATCCTCAATCTAAGAATCTCTTATTTTGTATGGTAAGCCGCTGATTACGACTCAACTTGATGCTAACGGTAGGTGTGGAAGGTGCGGGAAGGGTCTAAACTTCGATTCAGGAATAGTACTACTATGTTGTACGAGTAAATGCTTTCGTTAATGTGTAAATACCGGATGTATTTCCTCTTTGAAAAAAAAACAACAAAACACGATATATTATAACTAGTGCATTCGCTATATTTTAAAATGTTACTTTATCTACGATACGATGAAATACATCTGGTGTTACGCAGGAAAAGAAAGTGTCATCTATTTATTTCACCCAAATAAGTGTTCACCTTATCATCTGGCACATATTTCTTGAACGCTGCGTTTAAAGAAGTCCCATATTTCCTTGTTCCATTTTTGTTTAGAACATATTTTCTAGACATATTCTAGATATGCATGTATATTCAATGATAACAATTTTTATTAATAATAATCTTCATCGACAACAATCTTCACTGATAACAGTCTTCATTCATAACAATCTTCAATGACGATCTTCATTGTGACACACAAGTTAAAAATATTTGTCGTTTACTGAGTAAACTGACTACACTTACGGGAATTCTCTCAAATTATGTTGTTTGTTTTATATACAAATTATGTTTCTGAAAAATATTAAGCTATATTACAGTATGAATATTTTACAAACCCTAGCTCAAGGGTATACTCTCTGGAACAACTGCAACACTGCTCAGACGGATAAGATTACAATACTGCAAAAACGATTCTAAAAACTTATATTTTTCAAACCATCGTCTGAAATGCTTTCTATATTAAATTAGTTACCATTTTGAGAACGCGTTGCATTACAGAAAAAGGTCATAAACGGACTTAGGCCTTGTAATACATTTTCTGTCTTATCTCTCCTCAGCACTGATACATGACCATGACCTTGGTTCTTTGTCCAAACAAGTATTTTTTTATTCCGCGGTCTTCCTATTTCGATAAATCTCTCGGCGTATCGTGTCCAAAATAGTGGAATACTATTCTTGTTGAAATTAGAAATTAAACTTCTTACTGTTTATTGAAGTCCTTGTAAAATTACTACCTTTTGACTCACACCTAATGATAGCCAGACTTATATTCCGATTTTATTTTGTACTCATACCTCTTCTTCTACTCTTTTAAAATAATTATATAATCCTCTATTATTTTACACGTCGTTTTGGGAGGCCTAACAGTTTAAACTGATGTATAGACATATATAGTTTGTATATATTTTATAAGGACCAGATAGAAGGTTCGTTTAATGTTAAATGTTTCATCCTCTTAAAATAAGACATTATTGTTGTTCATTTGACATGACATGTCAAAGGAAGCTCAAAGCAAATGTAGTTTATGCATCACAAATTCATATATACATTTGTCATGTTTGAAGGTCATTTTGGATATATAGTGATAAAGTGCAAATGTAAGCCCTTTCCCTATGTGGTGATTTCAGGAAAAAAAACAAACATTGTGTACCAAACAGCTTGATGCAGTTCCAAATAGTTGCCATCTAGACCGTTTTTGAGATATTTAACTTCTTTAAAGCCATCACGTCTACTAGCCCATTCCCAGTCCATGAGAACATCGTGTCTTCTGCTGTGAGTGCTTAGATATGCTTCTTATCCCAATTTTAGTCGCATGGGTTTAAGTCTGGGCTTGGCTAACGTAGGTATGTGAGAAAGCTTGTCAGTAGCTTCCCGTGGGTCAGTTGTTCTTCCTGGGGTTTTCTCGGGTTCTTCCTCCACCAGATATACTAACCGCCACATGCTGAAAAATGTCGATAAACCAACAAAAAGTATTTATTGTCTAGATACTATGAACTAACTATGGGAGGTCTGTAATCAGTATTAATAACAACACAAGCCCGAAACACCTAATTCACAAATAAATGCATGTCTTTAATTATTCAACAATAATAGCTGAAAAAGTTGCATGATAGTCTTAAGTTTCCGTGACAAAATACTGTGTGCACTGCTCTGAGGGGCAGCGCAGTGAAGCAGTAAATAAGCTCGGTACATGCCAAAGCGTAACATACAAACCATACGTCGTAAACGAAAGAAAATCTAAATTGAATTCCACGCATAATCTGTTTTGTTTTAATTATATTGAGACTAAAGTAAAAATGCAAAGTCAAAATAAAAGATTGTGAAATCCAGCATTTAAGATCCAATTTATGTATATAATGTGCCCATATTCGCTGTTGTAATTTATGTACTGGTACGACTCTATGGTGTTAAACTTAGTAACAGAATGAGTGAAAACGAGCAAGTTTTGTAAAAATCCAACAAAATTATTTATTTAACTAGAATACAAAGGGAAAATGTAAAAAGAACTTACAGTTCTGTGAATTAAATCCCAAATAGTTCTAAAAGTCACAATTCCAAAAGTATCGAGTATTCCGAATAAACTCCAGTGATGTTCCGAATGAATTCCAATACTAAATGTGCTGGTGTGCAAGTAGTCTGGAATGTGTTTATGTGACAACAGTCTTGATGTAACACAAAGATATAATCTAAAATTCCCTTGAATGCATTCACAATAATCCCAAAATAGTGACTTAGTCCGAATGTCACAAAGCACTTTATAGTTCCAGTGAATAATTTAAATAAACAAATCCTCTCAATTTAAAACTGATCACAACGGTAAAACGGATTCCACTTTGGATGTTAAGATAGGAATGAAACAACATTCATATAAAAAGCTGACACAGTAATAGAGCTAGGATGATGGTCATTTCCATATCAAATTCTAAACAACTTGCTTCTAGAACATTACTAGATACTATTTTTTTAAACAGACCTTGAACTACATCTGTAAACATGTTTGCCTCCAGTTAATATAAAATCATAGAGAAATATTGCTTACGTAATATGTTGTTTAAAAAATAACAAGACATTAGTCAGGTAGACCCTAATCTCAATTAATGACCAAGGTCGATCACACATTATAGATGCACATAACATTTAAATAAACATAACAGTGCAGTGTGCACATATTCACCTTTATATATATACAATTTGTACAAATTTACTGTTGTAATTTATGTTCAGTGCTCGAAAATTCACTGATGTAACTTCAACCGAATTTTTGATTACTTTCAAAATGAGAAGACCAGTTTTAAAATGAGAAATTTAAAGGATCAGTTGATTTCCCAAACTGATAAAATGACCGAAATGAGTATATAGTGTAAAATCAGTGTATTGTAAGCATTTTCAGATTCGAGTAATGAGTAGATGCACCTGTTGACAACTAGTTACGAACTGAAAATGAAATCGTGGGAGCAGTACCCGTGTTGAATACTATTGTCTGATTGATGAATTAAAAGTACTAATTTAAACCGGGTGTACACGGATATCAATCATGAGCCATAAGAATAAAATATTGTTATATCACCACAAGTTTGAACCATAGACTTTCTGTCGTCCTTACGGCATATTATTGTTAAAACATTTTTTGTTTCTACTAGAAAGACAAACACCTGTTTAACCTAATCCTCTACCATCGTCGCGAATCAGATTTACAACTTACCTAGTTTCAACAGGTAAGAGAGATAAAAATCTAAATTGACGGGCATCCAGTCTATTCAAACTGCTATCAAAGTTGTCATCAGACTCAGGTGCGGAGGAGGATGTTATTGTCACCTTGAGGCAAGACAAGAACACTTCGAAACAACATCACCCATAGTGAAGCGGCACTTTTTCTTATTTAACCGCAAGTTTGTGTGTATGTAATAAAGAAAAGTCATATCAAATAAAAATGTATTTGGCTTGCAAACAGTTGTGTACCGATTATGAGTTTATCAAGTACTTGAAAGACAAAGCTGTAGTCAGCACATCGGTTAATACCGCTGCTGTTGTAACAATAAAAATCCATTTAAAAAAACGTAAGTGTATACGAACATCCATCCTTCATTCAGTCCATCCAATTAACAGTGTGATAGGACTAGAGGAAGGTTCCATCCAAAGCATATAGTTAATACGTCTATTAAAAAAATCAAATTGTGAATCATTTTCTGTCAAGAACACACATATCTTGCAAGAGAAAGAATTACGTGGTATTTACCATCAATAATCGCATGATATAATCATGTGTAAAAAGTACCGATCGCCCTGTGTTTCGTCTTTACTCGCATGATATAATGATGTCGAAAAAGTACTGTTCGCCGTGTGGTCCGTCTTTACTCGCGTGATATAATGATGTGTAAAAAGTACTGATCGCCGTGTGGACCTTCTTTACTCGCATTATATAATCATATGCAACAAGAACCGATGCCATGTGGTCTGGCATTCTTAAAGGAATAGGGAACGTACATGTTGGTTTATTAATATTTGATTGCCTGTCTTGAAAAAATTATATTTTATTTTATTCCCGTACACTGTTCTCGGGCCCTTTAGTTACTACAATTTAGGTTATCCGCGCAAGTGCCTTGAGAGATAATTAGATACGTATCACGTGGCCGGTAGTGACGTCATAGGATCTATAGCTACCACCAAAGCGAGCTAACTACGAAGATTGCTAGCGTAATTCTGATCATTTCTTTTCCCTTTTGCATCATGGAAAATTGCGAGAACGATTTCTCTGACTTCTCTAAGCGTGAACATTTTACCATATTAGTTTGAACCACTTTTTAACACTAAACAACGAAGAGGGTAGTGATGACACGGTCTCAGGTTCTTCGAATGATGAGGATATTTTGAAGAGTGAAGAAGGACGACTCGAGAACACACAGTGGTTTGTACCGATTTAGAGCATGCATTACATATAAAAAATGAGCACTCGGATCTATCAGTAGATCTTCCCCCAGGCCCAGTGGTAGAAGAATGTCTGGTACTGCTGTCGGCTTCAGTCTTGTCCTGGCATTTAAGTATCCCAATTCTGCACGTCTTTCTGGATCAGCTTCATACTGATCTTTTGAAAAATGCAGGCTGCAAAGTCTATGAGTTACCGGCTCAAAATTTTCACGGCGACACTAATGGATCCAAGCCTTTGGTCGGATTTTGTCTTTCGGAAATTTGAAAAAATTACCAGTCGAATTATTGTTGCATCCAAACGCTGCACAGTGGGGCATTTTGGAAATTCTTGGCAAACAAACTCGAATACAAGCTCTAATAAGCTGCCTACTCTCAAGCACAATGAATCAACAGGATGCTGATCAATGGCCGATAACTGCAAAAGATCCTGTGACGTCACGTGAATTCAGCCTCGTTTCTACTCGACAAATATGCATATCGGAACGCTCACGTAATTCATTTCTTATAATGTACTGTAAATCGTTTTCGGAGTAACTGGGTCGCCCCAAACTATTATTTAATACGAGTACTATAACCACAACTTTAATTGTATGTTGCCTATTCCTTTAATACCTTGATGATGGGGCGTTTATACACTACAAAGCTGTAGTTAGACAACGCTGCTGCCAAACAATCGTGTTTCTTTGCCTAATTTGTCATGAGATCGTGATAGATGTATCTCGTCAAAATCAAACTTATTAAGACTTTAAAATTGTTTTGTCAATTTTAATCCGGAGGAATATGACCGTGAAAACAGGTGCGCAAGCAAATGTATGTATGTATGTATGTATGTATGTATGTATGTATGTATGAAAACAGTATTCTTCTTTGATTGAATATGATTAAACAGAGGAGACTAAGATAAACTTGAAGATAACGTTTTCGAGATGTCAAGGTGGCGTATTTTTTATGATCTCAGTGACAAATTTTAAATATAAAGTATTAAATGGGCACTATGTTTCCTCTAAATAATCCACATTTCATTCGAGGTGAAAACAGAGGATTTCTAAGTATATTCGTTCATGAATTTCAGATGTCGCTAACACTTGAAGGTCATTTCATCTGCATAATGTCTATCACTGCTGGCTACAGCAGGTCGTAATGACAGGAAACGTCTGAGACTTAAAAAAAAGACCCCTACAAGTATTTCTTTTCTCCTTGCAATTATAGGCAGTGAAAATGAATGCTTCGTTAGATATTCATCCCCGTCCTTGACTAAAAATGTTAAATAAGAAACTATCCAGATGAGTGGACTAGAAGAGGATTAGAAGGCGACGTTTCTCGCTTTTCTTATTTCTCAAGGCACCTTAGAAACGGCTTCCAAAGACATGTTTGCGTGCAGCTTATTTAGACGATTTCATACGACGTATGGGTTGTTTCATTGAAATATACAGAATTATCACAATCATTCATGGAAATAAACATTTTTGCGTTGATCAGTACATAAAAAGTGAAATTAAATTCTTTCTTGTTCAGCGTGTCGATTTTTCTATTAATTCCGTTCCCACCATCTATTAATCTGAAAACTGCATGCTTTAGCTCAAAGCCGCAATAATACTATTAGTATTTTGCTGTTTCTTCTCAAAACATAGACTATATTCTTTTATATAATATAAGAATAAAACAATAATTAATATTGCACAAATATTTTATCATAATTTATACACACGAGCTAGTGTCTTTCCAAAGGACACACTGCGTCGGCAGAGTTGGCTACCTTGGTGTATCTTTGCACTTTGCTCCTATTTTTCGGCTGATAATAGTCAATAATGTGTTAAAAGTACCATTAAAAGCAACCAAACAACCTCCATCTGAATAGAGCATATTTGGAAGGAGAAAGCTACGTGTTATTACACAACATTCATATCGACTTTCTTCAGTAAGTAACTAATCATCTTTATTTCTTGTCCAAATGTAATTACCAACAATGAACGAGATAAATTCAGTTATATTTTTTTGTAATTTGTAGCGAAGAAGTTCATATCGTATTAAGCCCTTTGTTCAGAAAGGACCGATGCAATAAGAGCAAACAAAACAATAACAAGAAAATAATGATATCATATTGTTTTAAAACTTCCATAAATAAATTAAATTTATTTTCAGGACATATTCAATGTGGATTAATTATTTTGAAATATGTTGCGCTAAATGAAGAAGAAACATTTGATGAATTGTTCTACGAATTTACCTAATACGTCAGTAAGAAAGAAATATGTCGTATGGTAAGTCTAAGACAGTATTATCATAGAATATCATATTATTGTATTGATTAGCGAAAATCTGTATACATTTGTTAAATGGAACTTTTTAATAAATTTGTTTTGGCGAAACTCGACAAATTTTAAATATATGAATGCATTATAGTTTCTTTCTTAATCATTTTTAGACTGTATTACTGTAAAAAAATAAAATAAAATAAAAAAAAAAAATTAAAAAAAATAAAAAAAAATAAAACACGATGCTCCGCGGCAAAGCAACTTATTTTAGTATATTTTTTCTGGATCAATAGTTTGATATGACATTTTAGAAAAAATCTACCAGACAATTTGGGCAGTGATTTTGAACAGATCGCATGGTATATTTCATTAAAAGTGAAATGTTGTTGAGCCGACGGAAAATGGGCAATAACTTACACAGTAAAGATCCAACCTGAAAATTTTCATCTAAATTTTATTTCGCAATTTTGAAAATGGACCAAAGGTGCATTGTTATTGGAATAAACGACATATTGCGAATTTACTTTTATAATGTGTAGGACAAGGTAGTATAATAAGGGATGTTAGCAAATACTTTATCAGAATCATTTTGCCCTTTTTATTTCATGTATCATAATTGCCACTGTATATTTTTCATTGCCTTTAGTCCATGCTAGTAGTATAGTGGGTTACCGTAGCGACAATGGGAATTAGCATTACAGACCCCCCCTGGGCCAGTATAGCCCCAAGAAGTAGGTCAACACCCTGGGCCTGTATAGCGACAATGGAAAATGGAGTAGAGGGACTAGAACACCCTGGGCCTGTATAGCGACAATGGAAAATGGAGTAGAGGGCCTAGAACACCCTGGGCCTGTATAGCGACAATGGAAATTTTGTAGAGCGGTGACTAGGAGACTGTGGGTTTGTAGAGCGATAAGCGACAGGTGGCATGACGTCACACTAGTAACAATGTAGCAAAAAGAGAAGTACTGTGACGTCAAGCTACCTGAGAGAGGGCTATAGACAAACACGAATCAAGAGCGTTCGTGTTTTTTAGTAGAGGAAGGGTTTTGTATATATTCGTTTAGGGTGGAGATAAAATGAAAATTAAGATCTTTTCGAGGCATTGGAAGTGGCCCTGAAAAGGGCCGTTGTTTGTTATGTGATGTTAACACCATTCTGTTAACATACAGGACATCGCATAGGTCTTCTTATCTTCCTCAAATTTCTCAAACTTTGTCTTAAACTGTGTCTCACTTCTGGTCCGTAGATGAGAGTCCGCTTAAGACAGCCTTGTCTTTCCACATAACATCTTCTTTTCCAAAGAGTGGCCCCGGTGATCCGGATGACAGTCCATTTTGTTTTCACATACATGGGTAAGTCTGTACGGAACAGCATTGAGGATACCAAAGTAGAGGATTCTACGTCGATCAACATCTTCTCTGTGACGAGAACAGGTGAAGGGAATGAAGTGAACCGCGTTGATTTATAGTGGAAGACCGGATCGAAACGGATTGAAAGGGTTCACCAATCCCAACACGCGTTACAAAATTCAGTCACTTCGCGGAGTCTGTCTTCCAATCCGAAGAGAGCTACCTGTGACGTCACATTTCCTATATAGGCACACTAGCGTCTGTGCGCAGTGAATCGATGCGGTAGTGTTTTGTGAAACATGACGGAACCTAAGAAGACAATGAATTGGGGTGCACCGGCTGTGGAGACGAGAAGTAATGGTACAGCAGCAGCTACCAAAGTGAACACAGTGCTACTTCCCGAAGAGGTTGATTTCAACTGGGATTTAGTAGATTTTTTATCTTCTTCCCAAGAATTTGTTCCGGTACCAGTACCTTCGCCACTTTCTCCTTCATTACCACGTGTCGACGATTTTTTACAAAGACAGAGAGAAGAATTGGAGAAATTTTTACAGCAGCAGAAAGAAGCAGAGCAAGTATTTCTTCTTGAACAGAAACAGCGAGAAGAAGAAGAAGAGGCAAGAAGGAAACAACAGGAAGAAGAAGAAGCAGTAGAGAAGAAACAAAGTCTAGGAGAGAAGGAGAACAGCGAAAGTCAAACGGTCACGGTACTCTTGGACATTTTGGCCGAGTTAAGAAGTCTGAAACAAATGTATCAGACTTCTTTATTACGACCCAAGAGAAAAAGACCTTCCCGAGGCAAACAACCTAACCCTGTGACTACACCAGAGATACCACCCCTAGTGATATCTACTAGATCATTGACAGGAGCAAGTCCACAAGTAGGCCTTGGCCGTGGCAAAGGCTTAAGACAGTTAAAGCGAATTGATTCTCGTTCCTGAGTTTGTTCTAAGGAAAAAAACAAACACTCAACAGTCCTTTTCAGGGCTACCCAATACTCTCGAAAAGAGTGACTATTCATTTTGCCAAAATCAATTAAAACTCAAAATCCCTTCTTTAACCCTATGATGTACGTGTTGTGAGTGTATGAGTGTAGGTCCTTATTATTTCTAAATAATGAAAACCAAGAGACACTTACGTTTTTTTTCAGTTTGGTCTATTCTGTTACAAATTTTTTACAATTCAATATCACAACATAACACAACACAACACTTTTAAAAAAGTTCATAGATTTCTTCTGTCTCTTTTTTCTTTCACTCTCTCTGTTTTTTCAATTTCTTCACTTTTACACTTTTTTCCTCTTCTTCCTCTTCTTCTTCCTCACATTTTTCTCGTCTTCTTTTCTTTTCTGTCTTCTCTTTCTGAACGTGTCTGGGTTCTTCTTTTGTCAAGGTTACCTCTGTTTCTTCTTCCTCCTTCTCCTGCTCCTGTTGTTTCTTAGGGCACTCTGAAGACCAATGTCCTTTCTCTTGACAATGATAACAGGTATCTTGACTTTTGTTTCTTTTGACACTGGCCTTGCTTCTTTGACGGTCTGGACATTCTGTAGCCCAATGCCCTTTCTTTTGACAGATATAGCAAGTATCTTGACTTTTATCTCGAAAGGAAGGAGAGTAGTCCGTTGGCTTGTCTGAAGAAAACTTTCTTATCACACCTCGCAATGCTCTAATCAGAAGTTCGATCTGTGTGGGTTCTTCCATTGTGCTGGTCGGCTTGAGAGCGAAATGAATACTGAGAGGGGAGTCACTAGCCCTTTATATATGCCCTGGTCTGACACAGATATATAGGGTTCATGGTGTTTCACAGGTAGTCATTTGACTTTTTGCCGTCAAGATGAAACGATCGCATCATTTCGAAAAGAAAGAAGAAGAAGAAAGCAAGAGGCAGAAACGTGATTTATCGCCTCGCACAGTAGCTGAAGTCTTGGCACAAATTCATGCCAGCGATTTTGAAGATGAGATGAGTGAACCAGAATCGAAGCCTAAAGAGTCTACACCAAATCAAAGTCCATTACCATCCGTAAACCCTGAAAAGTACTACCACATTCGGGAGACGGACAAACGCTCTTCCAGAAAATTTAGAACCACGGCCTACACGTACGCAGTGAAATTTAAAGATTTCAAGTCTGACGTACCCTTGCAGAAAGCAGAAGGGTTCATCACTGATGTGTGGGATTCTTTGTTAACCACACTAAAACGGCAATGTCGAGCCAAAGAAGACGATCGCTTGAGACTTTCTATTCATCACGACAATTTGAAGTCTCCCGTTTGGATCGAGTTTAGCAGTCCATCAGAATTGTCACCTTCAAAAATCATGGACAAGATTCAACACGTACAACAATCTAACGACAAATTTCACATCACGGACGGAAAAGCGACACTGTACATGACCCACGTGTCTCTTCCCCAAGGGACAGGTAAAAAAAAGTTGATGTTGGTAGACAACTTGCGTAACCTCAAGCGTAGTCTCGTCCAAATTAACAATCCAAAAGACAAGATGTGCTTAGCCCGTGCCATCGTGGTGGGACAAACGTATGCTGACAAGAACGATACGGTAGAATGGAAAAGAGCCTGGAAAACTATTCGACGATCGGACCGAGCCAAACAACAAAGAGAAGCAGAACTCCTGTTACAGCAAGCGGGGTTAGCTAAAGACACACCCTGCGGCATTCCTGAAATGCAAAAGTTGCAAGACGTCTTGGCTCCACGTTACACCTTGAAAGTTCACCCTCAAGAAGTGCGCGGACCTCTGTTGTTTCGAGGTCAAGATTTTAAAGACGGAAAATACATTCACGTCTATCATCACGATGAACATTTTGATGCCATTACCAGTATCACTGCATTCCTGTCATACAGTTATTACTGTGAGAAATGTGACTATGGCTATAACAATCGAGAGCAACACAAGCATTGTGGATCGAAATGCTCAGGATGTTTAGCTTCTACACCCTGTCTGGACGAAGGACAAGAACGAGTGCATTGCTCTGTTTGTCAGCGCACGTTTGTCAGTCCTGCCTGTTACCAACAACACCTAAAGACGCAAGGTTCACAGCAGAAATGTGCTTGTCAGCTCTTGAGATTGTGCCCTACTTGTGGACAAGGCATACGTACCAACAATGCCAAGGCGCACGTCTGTTCAGGAAAGAAGCGATGTCACATTTGTCGCCAAACCGTGGACTTGGAACACCAATGCTACATTCAAAAATACCATTCCAAACATGAAGAAGAAGAAGAGAATGACCAGAAGAAGAAAGGGAATTTCATCTTTTTCGATTTCGAATGCATGCAAGAGACTGGCATTCACATTCCTAATTTCTGCGTGGCTCACCGAGCGTGCGAGAAGTGCATCCAAGAGCCTATCTTGACTCATTGCCCTTACTGCAGCAAGATTCCTGGAGGACGTGAAAAAATCTTTCGGGGATCGAACACACTGGCCGATTTTGCCCAATGGATCTTAAACCCTATCGACGAGACGTGGAGCCAAGAAGATATCGAACGTTACGGAGATTGTCATCGCCATGCCACGGTGATGGCTCACAATTTCTCGGGATACGATGGACAATTTCTGTTGAGATACTATACGGAACAAAGTACCGAACGTCCGAAAGTAACTTTGAACGGAGCCAAAATCATTTCCATGCAAGTGGGACAAGTACAGTTTAAAGATTCAATGAGTTACTTGGCTATGCCTTTGAGCCGCATGCCTAAAACGTTTGGCATGACAGAAATGGCCAAAGGCTATTTTCCACACTTTTTCAATACCGAAGCCAATCAACACGCCGTTCTACCCCATTTGCCTGAGGCTCACTACTACGACCCCGACAACATGCGTACCGAACAACGAGAAGCTTTCTACGCATGGTACCAGACTCACGCTTCGGACCCTTTTGACTTTCAAGAAGAAATGTTAAAATATTGTCGTTCCGACGTAGACATTTTACGTCGCTGCTGTGGAAAATTTCGAGAACTGTTCATGGAACACGGAGGGATCGATCCTTTGAAAGAAGCTTGCACCATTGCCAAAGCGTGTTCCTTAGTGTATCGTCAACGATTCATGCCCGAAAACACCCTAGCTGTCATCAGTCCTCAAACGACCAATTTTGTCAAACGTCAATACTCGGTCAAAGCCCTACGCTGGTTACATTACTTGTGTGAGAAGGAAGACAAATGGATCCAACACGCTCGCAACGGAGGAGGCGAAAAGACCATCGGAAGGTATTCAGTAGACGGCTGGGACTTAGAAAACCCCAAGATCGTGTACGAGTTTAACGGGTGCTTATTTCACGGATGTCCCATCTGCTACCCTCAACGTGACACTAAAAACCAGTTTTTACAACGGACCATGGAAGACTTGTACCAGGCCACTTGTCGGCGACGCTTGAAGTTAGAAGAGCAAGGATACCAAGTAGTGGAAATGTGGGAACACGAGTACGATCAGCGATTGAAAACCGATCCCGAGTTTAAGCGCATCGTGGAAAGTTACAAGCTGGTGGACCCTCTGAACCCGCGGGACAGTTTGTACGGAGGACGGACGAATGCCACCTGTTTGCTGTACCAAGTCGACGAGGAGAAAGGAGAAGAAATCAAATACTTGGATGTGTGTTCTCTGTATCCGTACGTGTGCAAATATTGTCACTTTCCCGCAGGGCACCCACAATTGCTGACGGAACACATCGACGTGGACAATATTCGACAATACGAAGGATTGATCAAGTGTAAAGTCTTGCCTCCCACGAACTTGTGCCATCCCGTTTTACCACATCATTGCCAAGGAAAACTGATGTTTCCCTTGTGTCATACTTGTGCTGAAACGTGCAACCAAGACCACCCTTGTCAGCACACTCAGGAAGAACGAGCCTTGACGGGAACGTGGGTCAGCGTGGAATTGTTTAAAGCTCTGGACTTGGGATACCAACTGTTAGAAGTGTACGAAATTTACCACTTTCCCAAGACAGAAAAATACCACAAGGGCGACGATTCTCAAAAAGGCATTTTTGCAGACTACGTGAATGCCTTTTTGAAACTGAAACAAGAAGCTAGCGGATACCCTTCCTGGTGTCACACTCCCGACGACCAAACAAAGTTCAAAGAGAAATACTGGAAGCAGGAAGGCATCACTTTAGACCACATCGAGAAAAACGAAGGAAGGCGATCGTTTGCCAAAGTGATGTTGAATTGTTTGTGGGGCAAAATGGCACAACGACCGTGTTTACCCAAGACGGAGTATTTGACAGAACCTTTCCGATACTTGCAGATGATTCACGACAAAACCAAATACATGAAACACGTGGACGTCGTTCGTGAGGACTTGCTCTTAATCAATTACGAAGAAGAACTGGACTTTGTAGAAGCCGACGAATTTGGAAATGTCATCATTGCGGCCTACGTGACAGCCCATGCTCGCTTAAAACTGTACGAAGCTTTAGAACTATTAGGAGCTCGTGTGCTGTATTTTGACACGGACAGTTGCATCTACATTGATCGCCTGGGTCAACCTCACCCTGTCATCGAAGGAGACCGTTTAGGAGCCTGGACGGACGAGCATCCCGACCACAAGATTCTAAGTTTTGCAAGTGGCGGTCCCAAAAATTACGGCTACGAATACCGGAACAATCAAGGAGATGTGCACACGGAGTGTAAAGTGAAAGGATTGACTCTCAATTATCGCACCAGTCGAGTGGTGAACTTTAGCATATTGAAAGAAGCCTTGCAGTCTGGACAGGATCGAAACTTTAAAGTGACCACCCACGAACCGCACAAGATTGTACGTTTACCCACACACCAAATCGTCAGTCGACCCTTGGAAAAAGTTTATCAAATCGTGTACCAGAAGCGAGTTCGGCTTCCCAATCACTTCACTTTACCGTACGGTCATGCCGATATTGGTCAGCATATAAAAAGGGACAACGTTCAAGGTCGATAGTTCATTGTGACTACCATTGCTAAGCGAGAAAGATGAATCCATTCACACAGCAAGTATCCAGTAAGAGTAAACTCAAGTACGATGCTGTGCCTTGCGATGGTAGGGATGCCGTACGCTATGACCTTAGTGATTCAGTACCACATCATCATGGGAACTTTGCTATAACTACTACTTCTACTACCATGCCTACCATGGAAAGTGATGCTGTACGTGTCAAACCTGACGGATGTGAAAGCGATGCCACTCGTTATCGCACACCTTTTCACTTTACTGGTTTTCATGGTGGATGGCCACCTCCACAGGAAACCAAGCGACTACCACCCTACGGATGTCATGTAAAACTGAGCAAACTCCTAAGGATTTCACCGTACCCTCATCGAAATGAACCTGTGAAAGACGAATATTCGTTCCCTGTGCGTTTGCCAGAATACTGTGATTTTGAAAGTCGATTGCAAACCTTCCAAGGAAAATGGCCAAAATATCTAGGAGGACCTACCCCCGAAGAATTAGCCAGAGCTGGATTTATCTACTTGGGCGAAGGAGATAAAGTCAAGTGCTTCAGTTGCGGTGTCTCACTTCCCGAATGGGAGAAGAAAGATTGCGCTTACCTGGAACATGCTCGATGGTCTCCAGAGTGTCACTACCTGCCTTTAGTGGGACCTCGTCATTGAAGTGACCCTACCATGTTGTGTAAAAAGCTAGCTACGGAGTTAGGAGTCCAACGTTGGACAATCCCTAGACAAGTATTTAAACCCGATGTAAAAAATAATCTTCAAAGATTACCAAACGAATTGCAAGAGAAGATCTACAAGGACATATGGCAGGGACTTGCCAGAGTCAAATCTCAATTAGTGACTGTAGAACATTTGTGTCGAGAAATTCATAAGAGGAAATTGACCAAAGTCAACAAACAAGTCCGATTTATATGGATCAAGTGTGCGTTCGTTCTACTATTTCGCTTTAGACCATTTACATTTGAAGATTTTATTGACATTCTTGACCGTTTCCTGGAATGGCAGTGGTCAGAAATTACCCACTACGTTCATTACTTTCGCTCTAGGAGAAGTGTTTGACTGACATGGTTATGGATACTTTACAAGAGAACATTCGTGCTTTGCCTGTGGAATTGAGAGAATGCATTTACTGTGAGTTCGTCAAAATACAAGTGAAAAGAAAAGAATCATTGCATCCGTTACGTCACCGATGTTGGAACCACTGGTACCTAAATGCTATAAGAGGATTGATTCTGATGAAAGTGTTCCAGTGGTCAGACATTGATCAACTACTCGTGAGCAAGAAGAATTGTGTTGTTGATAGTGATTATTTTTACTACCAGGTACACTTACTGCATCGAATTCCAGAAGAAGAGTTAGAGGGTTACCAAAATCTTGTACACAATGTAAACTTAGTTGAAGAGGAAACTTCTGAACGACGTGTGATGTGCAAGTTAGTGACTAAATATTTTGAATACGCCGACGGAATACGACCACTTCTGTGCAAAAAGTACACTTATAGCAGCCGAAAAAAGAGGGTATAAAAACGTTCTACCATGCCACGACCTTTATCATTCGTGATACAACAGATTCCGTGGAAGGAAATCAATGACAGTATTCAAACGGTGGAGGATTACCATCGCCTATTACGAGAACTGTCTCCATTGAATTGGGGTCGACGTGTAGTGTGTGTCTTAGTGACTTGCTTTCTGGGATTTCGTTTACCAGCTGATTCTTTGTGGACTCTTTACGAACAGTACCTATTACTCCAAAACAAAACATGAAAGTGATCCCTTTAAATGTCCACGAGAGACTCATTCTCCTCAAAGCTTTGCGCTTTCATTTGGATACTTCTCAACCTCTACGGGAAAACAAGATTCGTCAACTTTTAGGTACTGAAGATGTGTACGACGACGTGTGTGTAGCTTGTGACTTACACCCTCACTGGACAGATGTACGTGACTGGAAAAGTTTGGGGGTTGAGGCTTGGGCTAAAGAAGTGGCACACTATGCCCAAGATTTGTCATCCTAAAACATTAAAACGTACCGTGAAAAAAGTCACTTTTAAACCTGTGTTAGTGTCCATACCAGAAGAACAGTCTGTCACCGAGGAAAACCACTCTCTTCAAGACAGGACTGTCATTGACATTCCTGAAAGACCATTTCGGGAGGACCCTTGTGTGACTGAACCAAGGAATGTACAGACTCTCAGAACATTACACACTACTCCTACGATTTCACCTCTTGATCACAAAAAATGTTGTACAGAGACTTGTTTATATTCCACTATGGTCGTTTTGTTGTGTTTTTTATTCCTGTACTTAACCATATGGCTTTTATGTATTTTTGTCTTTCGTGTTGTTCACTAATAAAGATGACAATAAACGTGTCCTGAAAAAGTATAAAAACTCTTGTCTTGTCTGTCTTCGTGTCACAAGTGACATTTTATTACACTACTACTACTATGGCTACCTCTACTGTCTCTGCTCCCTCTTCCTCCACTGTCAAAGTCATTGACGAACACGTAGATCGGACTAGTTGGGAGGCCTTGTATCTTCGCCATCCCTTTAACATGCTTATTGCTGGACCTAGCGGTTCAGGCAAAACCGAATTTGTCAAACGTTTGATCGAACATAAACATCATTTGATCGATCGTCCTCCTCAACGAATCGTGTGGTGCTATAAAGAGTGGCAATCGGCGTACAGCCTTCTGCGAGAAAGTCAAGGCGATTCCATCGTCTTTGTGGAAGGCATTCCTGTCGAAGACGACGGGATCGTGTCTGACCCTAGTCAAACTCATTTGGTTATTTTTGACGACATGTTAGGAGAAGACGAAGAAGAAATTAAACTCTGGTTTACGCGCAAAGGGCATCATCGTAATGCCAGTGTCATTTACATTACCCAAAATTTGTTTCAACAAAGTAAAGCCCATCGTACCATCAGTCTCAATGCTCATTACTTGGTGTTGTTTAAAAGCCCTAGAGATAAATCGCAAGTACAAGTCTTAGCCAAACAGTTAGGAACGCCTTGGCTGATTCATGCGTACGACGATGCCACTCAAACCCCACACGCTTATTTACTCGTGGATTTAAAACCCACTACTCCCGATTATTTGCGATTTCGTACCCATCTGTTTCACCCCTGGTGCCAAGACGGAGGACCTATCGTGTACACGTCTCCGTCGTCGACTTAATCACCAAAAAAATCTATAAAAACCTCGGTCACTTGGACTCTGTCTCACACATTGTCAACATGACGTCCCTTCAGTCTCATCTTCCCATTAAATTGATTCGTGCCTTGTACGGCATCAGTCGCGAAAAAAATCCACAAATACGTGCTCGTGTCTTAGAAGCTAGTCTCAAAGAAGTCTTACGATGGTTTACGGTGACAGCACGTCAATTACTGCAAGGCATCATTCAGATTCCACATCAAACCAAACGTTTTTTTGAGAGAAACAAAGTTGCCTTGACGCAACTAGCCGATCCTCGCATCGACACTCAAACCAAAAAGCAAATCATTTTGAAACCTGGAGGAAGTGGATCTTTAGGAGGTGTCATCATTCGTTCCCTCTTAAAATGGGATCCTAATGCTCCCAAAGTTGTCCCAAGAAAAAAGCCACACCCAAACGTACCCAGAAGAAAAAGAAAAAGAGCAAGGGTGTCAAGACCAGGTCACAACCTCAGAAAAAGAAAAAGAAAAGCCCACAGAAAACAGCTTTTACTCGCAAGAGAGTGTCTCCAACAACTTCTCCTCCAGCAGTGACACCCTCTTCCTCTTTAGCGGCAGTAGCCGCGGCTCACAAAGTACCTGCCCCCAAAGTCAAAGTCCAAGAGAGAACGGGTGTGTTACAGAGTTTACTGGATTTGTCCAAGCAAGAACTGTCTCGATTTAGTCCGTTGCGAACTCCTCCACGGCGTGTGTTGCCTGTCATCAAGTTGATACGACGTAAAGACAATCAGTGGCGACGCATTCCAGTATAAAATGACCTGAGGCAAACCATACGGATCAGTATTTTTTGTGCTACTGCACGTCCAAAGATGTTCCCTCCAAGAAGTGTACACCGTTACCATCGTCGTTCTTCTTCTTCGGTCCAAAAAGGAAAAGGAAAACGAAAAAGACAGTCACGTCATCCTAAGAAGCGCTTAGTCAAACATCGACGTCACCCCCAGAAAAGGCACACTCGTCCAAAGAAAAAGAGGAGTCACCAAAGAGGAGGATTCTTTGGTGATTTTGGAAAACACATCGTCACCTTTATGACAAAGCGATAGTCCCCCAAAAGGATAAAAGACCGTGCGACAAGTCATTGACGTTAGTGAATTTTTTTTGTTGTATGCCACGGAACCAACAAACCCACTGAGAAAGATGTCACCCCAAAAAAGACATTCCTCTTCTACCTCCAAAGGAAAGAAAAGGAAAGGACTGCCACCTCGTTTAGCCAAACATTGGGACATGTTGTCCGTCCTGTCCAAAGCTCCTTCACCCATGCGAAAAAAACTCATTCAAACAGCCTCCAAAGATGTTATTGATACCGTGTGCGAATGTTGTCTGAATGTCTTGAAAGGCACAATACCTTTGTCTAAACACCAGAAAGAATGCTTAGGCAAACATCGACACGTTCTTCGTCAAATGATCCAAAAGAAAATACCTATTCGTCAAAAGAAAAAGATGTTGGTGCAACGCGGAGGAATTTTACCCTTTTTACCCATGTTACTGAAAGGAGTCATGGGTACAATAGGAGGACCCTTACTGAAAGGAGTCATGGGAACAATAGGAGGACCCTTGCTGCAAGGAGTATTGGGAAACATGGGAGGATGAAGATAAAAAGGACCAAGAAGATAAAAGGGAGCTTAGAAGTCAAAAGATCTCAGACGTGATCTTTGAAATCTGATGGAAGGACGAAAACTAGCTTTAGTCCCTTACAAACGATGGATGGAATACCATCGTTGGCAAGAACAACGAACCCCACATTTACCTCCCAATCCTCATTTGACCGAGATGTCCCAGATACAACACGAACTGCAATCGTTGATGGATCGCAGCGATTTGTCAGAAACGGAAAAATCGCAACGGTACGGTCAATTATTGCAACGACTGCAACTCTTTCACCAGAAAGCTTTAGACGAAACAGCTCCACCCACTCTGAAAGATTTTAAGGCCTTGATGAAAAGTCCATCACCACCACCACCACCAGCGGTCAAGACAGACACAACCCCACGAAGGCCTGAGGAAGAAGAGGCACGAGAAGTTTTTCAAACACCGTCAGCAGCTCCCATTCCTAGTAAGATTGCAGCGTCCTTGTTGACCCCTTCCCCTACACCGCAACGAGAAGAACTTAAAGCTTGGGTTAAAAAGATGATGTCTACTCCACCTTCGACAGAGGTGAAAAAGAAAGAAGGGAAACCAGAAGTGAAAAAAGAAAAGAAGACCAAAGCCATTCCATTACCACCACCTCCACCACCACTACCTTCCACTTCTACGCCCGTGGCACATCGGACACGTAAGACCGTTTCCAAACCACCCCCTCCTTCCATTCAGACTAGCATTCGTGAAAATTGGATCACTTATTAAAACATGGAGAAGGTGTTAACCAGCATTTACTACGATCCAGCTCATCCTGCAGGTTACGGAGGAGTTCAGAAATTGTATCGTGCTGCCAAAACTCGACTGAAAAGTATCCGTTTACCTCAGGTGCAACGCTGGTTACAAGAACAAGCCACGTACACCTTACACAAACCCATTCGACGAAAATTTTCCAGAAGTCGCACCCAAGTGGAGGGTATCGATCACCAATGGCAAGCCGATTTAGCCGATGTCTCTCATTTAGCCACCTACAATCGTGGCTACAAATATTTGTTTTGTGTCATCGACGTCTTTTCCAAATTTGCTTGGGTCGTACCATTGACTTCCAAATCGAGCAGTGAGTTAGTGCGAGCCCTCAAACTGGTGTTGAAACAAAGTGGTCGTCACCCTCTTCGATGGCAAACGGACAAAGGCACCGAATTTCTAAACCAAGCTTTCCAAAAAGAATTGAAGAAACGTGACATTCATTTTTTCACCACCGAGAATCCCGAAACCAAAGCCAGCATCGTGGAACGTTTTCAACGTACCTTGAAAGAACGCATGTGGAAATATTTTACGCATCAACACACTCTCAAGTACATTGACGTCTTGCCACACCTCGTTCAATCGTACAACCAATCTTACCATCGGAGCATTGGACGTGCCCCCCAAGAAGTGACTCCCGACAACGAAGTGACCGTCTTCGAGCGCCTGTTTGGACCGTCCACGACAGTGCCTGTCCCCAAGAAAGGTGGAGTGTTGGCCACGGGAGATTGGGTACGCATTGGCAAAACCAAACGCACTTTCGACAAAGGTTACTTACCCAATTGGACCACCGAATTGTTTCGTGTCACTGAACGTGTGCGTGGTCGTTATCCTCCCGTCTATAAATTAGAGGACATGAACGGGGAAGTGTTAAAAGGAACGTTTTACTTACCCGAGTTACAACGTGTGACCAAAAAAGAAGACGACGTGTACGAGATCGAAAGCATTCTCGATCGAAGAACTCGTAAAGTAGGAAAGAAACGTGTCAAAGAAGTCAAAGTACGTTGGAAAGGATATCCTCCCAGTTTTGACTCTTGGATCGACGCTTCGCAACTCATCGACTATAAAAAGAAGTGACCATCATGCCCTTCAACACAGTCTCAGCTACTGCAGTGACCACTCCTTCCCCCAGTTCTTCTCTGCAAGATCTACAAGAACAACCCTTGTGGGTGTGGTGTGGAGAACGTGTGCCTAAAACTCAAATCGTCTTTTCTGCCAAATCTTTGTGGTGTATTGTGTCATCGGTGCTGCCATTGCCAATTTGAGTTTGCAACAAGGAGATAAACAATTGTGGACCATTTTACTCAGCAGTTGCATTGGTTACCTTCTTCCCAATCCGTCTCTGAAATATTCCTCTAACGGAAACAACAACAACGGGAGCCTTGTGTCCAACGTCAGTTCCAACAGTCACCCTAACCATCCTCTTTTAGACACTCCTCTCACTTCCAGTGACTCCTCGGATACTAGAACTGTGGAATTATGAACAACCAATTTTACTTAACGTTACCCAGTGACAGTTCCATGGAGGTGTTTCCCAATAACACTTTGTGCTGTTTCTCGGCCAAATTACCTCAGGCCATCCGATTGGATCACGAAGCCCATTGGGAAGTGGCTTTGGTAGAAATGATTCACCCTACACAAATCAAAAACATCGTCGAAAATCAAAACACTTTGACGATAGAAGTTTGGGACGAACAAGTGCAACAAGTCATGGATGAACGCGCTACTGCTGGTGGTGTAGCTGACTTTATCAAAACACCAAACCCCATAACTAAACGAACCACTTATCTGTTGAAAATTCCTGCAGGTTATTATTTTAGTGGTCAACATTTGGTGAACACCATAGCTGAGAGGTTCAATTTCATGTTTAGTAAAGCTTTGGAGAGAGCCAAAAAAAGTGTCACCATCGAGTACCACAAAATATCTCGTCGCCTACTGATGAAATTTTCTGAGGACAAAGTATTGGCCATTACATTTTGTCCTGAATTGTATGACATTTTGGGTGGAGACCCTAAGTTAATCAAGATTGCAAAAGAAATACCAGCCGTGACCAGTAACGTGGATTTTGCGAAATATTTTCGATTCCCTGTAGAAATGAACCTAGGACTGAATTTGATTTTTGTGTACTCCGATGTGGTGGAGTACAACGTAGTGGGACACACCTCCGTACCGTTACTGCGTGTCATTCCTTTCAAAGTGGATTCTGCCACGAGGGCTGACGAGGAAGGTGGAAACACCTATCACGTTCACCGTGAATTTGTAAATCCTCACTATTTGTCCGTCAGTAAGCCGTATTTCGACACTGTCAACATTACTATAAAAGGAGATCTGGGGCAAAATATTCCATTCACCAAAGGGAAAGTCACAGTGAAACTCCATTTTCGAAAACGATTACTCTAACTTTTTGTCAGTCATGTATCCTGTGTACCAAGGAGTTGCTCGACAGCGAGGACATGGTTTAGGTGATATGCTCAAATCGGCCTTTCGTACAGTGGTTCCCATTTTGAAACCGATGGTGACACGAGGATTGCACGCCTTAAAAGATGCCGCGTTGACGCAAGGTAAAGAATTTCTCCAAAATGTCATCATTGACAAACAAAGCCCCAAAGAAGCTTTCTTGAGAGCAGGCAAAAATGTTTTGCTTCAAACGGGCAAAGACCTTTTGGGTCGGCGAGAAACTCCTATAAATGCCCTGGGCAATGCTGAGTTAGGCATTCCTGCTTCCCTGAGGCCACAGCAAGGACAAGGCAGAAAAAGACGACGAAAACACCCTTTCAGAGGACTTCACGCCCCTAGAGCTAGAAAGACAAAGAAAAGAAAAACCGTCCGAGAGTTAGACGTTTTTGATTATTAAAAAAAAAAGGAAAATGATGCACCGAGAGTCTTGTGCTTGTTCCAAGTCGGAACTGGATCTGTTTGCCATGCCACCCACCATGATGACGATGCAAGAATCCCAATGGGTGGAATTTCATCCCGTCTCCTCTTTGGTGGATTCCGCTCCCATTGAGTTTGAAATCAAAGGACAGCCCGAAGATTACATCGATCTGAATAATAGTTACTTGTATCTAAAGCTGAAAGTGATCAAAACCGACAACACCAATCCGGAAGCCGATGCCGCAGTAGCTCCCGTCAACAATTTCATGCATTCCTTGTTCAGCGAAGTGGATTTGTGCTTGAATAACAAACTGATCAGCAGTAGCACGGATACTTACCCTTACCGAGCGTACCTAGAAAATCTCTTGACGTACGGAAAAGAGGTCAAGAACACTCATCTGGATGCTTGCGTAGTATGGAAACCTGACACCGCAGGTGACAACACGTTTAACGACAGAGCCCTGACAGCAGCTGACAATCCTCACAATGTGGGTTTTAACGATCGTCGAAGAAAAATCCTGCAAGGTCGTAGTTTAG